>JAECUM010025943.1:0-30000 GCA_016617855.1 Megalonaias nervosa | reverse complement strand
CAAATTGTGATCCGCCCATGGCGCAATAATACGCATACATAAACATTCTCGCGAGCGTCTACAGTTGATTCTAGATCAATAATCAATTTCCTCACATTAGTCACTAGTGACGTATGAAAAATAACGATGAAAAGTATTAATAATCCCCGTTTTCTAAATTAATTTAATATGGTACACATTTGCATCACAATCCTTTCTGCTTTCTGTTCTACCCTCCCCTCTCATGCATAACGGACAAACTGCGCAAAAATGTGGAATGAGAGAGAAAAGGAATTTGGGCTGGATTAAAACCTTGAGATAGAAATTACACCAAGTAACCTACAAGAATATGGTTCGTCCTAACGATACGTGTGCACTTTCCTTGGGATTTATCTACAGTGTTTATCAATGATATAATGTTGCAAACCAGTAAATTCCTCGGTTACGTGGTACGCATACTGTGATATATTTAATGTTATGTTTTTTTGCTTTTTTTAAACATACCATAATGGTCTAAAAAATCGATTATTATTATTTTAAATATGAAAATGTCCAAAGGCCTCTCTCTCTCTCTCTCTCTCTCTCTCCTGACCATAGTAGCAAGATACGGGCTAAAATCTATGGATTGACGAACGTAGAGGATTTTATTTTGTGTCATCACACGATATCTCTGGACTTATGAATGAAGGTAAAAGTTAAGTCAAACCGACCAAAGGATGACAGACAGACAGACAGAGACAGAGACATAGTTTCAAAGTCAAACCGACCAAGGAGAGAGAGAGAGAGAGAGAGAGAGAGAGAGAGAGAGTTTATGGTCGATTGTACTGTTGCTAAAGCAGAATAATGGCTTAGATCAGCTGTAAATATATTAAAATATTTTAATTACCTCTAGTTGGTTCGTCAGTTGGCTTAGTTTCTATCCCACATTAATTTCCTTGCGCCGGTATGTGAAAGGCGTAGCTATCCAAGTGTTGCTAGTGCACTAATTTTATCATTAAAACCATCTTTCATGATTAAATCATTAGTACGTGTTATATTGATTTAATCAATATGGAGAAAAATAGAAACCAAGAAAAGAAAACAATCAATTTATCAATATGCAGAGGTGATTGCAAATAGCCATTAAAGGCATAGAACTACATTTTGTAGCGGACACACTCCTAGATGTGAGGAGTTCATTCACTAGGTCAATACACGGCTGCCTGTAGTAAATCTGAACTCCATTCAAAGAGCACATATATGTATTTGTATGTGATATAAATAAAATATATGTACAGTATGTACGTTGTATCAATGATATACCACTTGTTGTATAAATTTTTCATTAAAAAGAAACTCAGCAAACTTCGTTTCCTTTTAATGAAAAATTTATACATCTCGTGGTATATCATTGATACAGCGTACATACTATGCATATATATATATATATATATATATATATATATATATATATATATATATAAAAGCAGAGATTCACTTTAAAGTTCGAAATATATTCTAGCTGCTAAATTCCTGATACGCACCTAACAGATTATTTATGTTTAACAAACTGCCTGCATCGGACCTAACGTGGTTCATACATGTATAGTCATGTACGTTTTACCACCCGGTAATTCCCAAAAGACCAGAAAATATGAGGCCACCCGAAACGACTGTGGCTCGTCTCTACGATTGCGATTTACGGTTGAGACAGGTTTGCTCATGCAACCCTAGAAAGCTGATGCCGTTGTATTCGCAAAAAGCAGACACATATCTCGCTGTGTGACAAAAAGAAATATGACGTAATAACATTTGTAAACTCACCAGCAGTACAGACAAGCCGGAATGAATGGTGCGCACTGCAGCCAACGCGCTGGTCATTTATGAAACGTCACTACCGGTGCACGTCATCACGTTCTACAGCAGCTGACATTTGAATTACATGCATCTAATGGCCTCCATGACAGAATAAGCGAGTATCATTCCCATAATAATGCTGCAAAGCTGTACGGGTCGCGACCAACGCAGTTAACGTGAGGCCTATGCATCGGGGCCAGCTGGATGGCATGCTGAGAACCCTTTGCGCCGTGAATACAGCCTTCTTCAGTGGCGGCGGAGGCTCCAGGAAACTATATGCGCGATCGTCCTCTTCAACGACCGAAACCAGCTGATTCTCACCCCAACCCACAGGCTCGAAAACGATATGAGGGACCAGGATGTCAGCTCACAAACCTATCAAAGAATCAGGCAAGAAAATAACTTGGTAATGCCTTAGAACGATTTTGTGTAATTGATTTCGTTGACGCGTACAGCGTTACCTGGAGTAGTTTTTTTCTTTTCCTTTTCTTCTAATGGTGACTCGGTAATACATGCATTTCGTCTTAGGTCGCTCGAAGCGAGATGCCCATATATCACGATGTGCACTGGTATATTGCTATGTACAGGAACAGTGATCGCCTAGATCTTGTCAGGAAGAGTCTATAGTAGACAACTTACTACAGTCATAGGGGTATGCATTAAATTATACAAGTAATTGTGTCTGTGGGTGTGTGATTTGGGATTTCACGTAGCTATAAAAAAGTTCAGTCATATCGATTCGACGTCCGCGATCTGGCAGTTTATAGTGATGTCTAGCACTGGGGCATCATGCCTCAGACTAGCCCGAGTTTCCTCTGACCCTTGCCACCCCATTTTTGATATTTGGACATTTATGTTGGGGTGTAGGGTCAGAGTCCATTCCCTATCGAAAAGTTGGAATTCGCATAGGGTAGCCGCTTACTAGCTGGCCTAGCAAGCTTTAATGACCTTTCATCACGATACCCGCATGAAATCGATAGGAATATGATTTATTTTCTCAGAAATAGCGAGTGTAGCATTCGTTATATCTTTAATCCGCTGAGAAACGATATGCAAGTATAGCGTTGATGAAATTTGATCTGGAACTAGCCATTTGCATCCCGAGTCACATGACCACACAAATCTAGCAACCTACATGTGAATGACATCAGCGGTCCAATAGTCACGTGATATCAACAATAAACAGTTTCGAAAGTTGTTGTACATAGAATTCAAAAATATTAATTAAAAGTCACGTAATACTTGTACATAAATATAATACACATTTAATTCTCAACATATTTATTCTAAGAACAACGATTATAAACCTGTAGGTATCGCAGCAAGGTGGAGAAAACCAGATTCATCAAGTACTAAGCACGTATCAGCGGTGTATTTTGTTGGCATCACGTGACTACCGCGCTGACGTGTGCTCTCCGCTTGTTGAATCTGTTTTTGTTTTTTTCCCAAGTTGCTGCAACATTTACAGATTTCCGGTCGTTGTTTCCAGAATATATATTTTGAGAAGTTTATGTTCTTTTATTTTTCTATAAATATTACGTAACTTTCATTTATATGTTCGATTTGTTTTCCTACAGCAACCTTAGAAATGGTTAATTGTTGATATCACTTGACTGTTTGAACTCTGAAGTCATTGACACTTAGATCGCGAGATTTGTGTAGTCATGTGAATCGGAATGCAAATGGCTAGTTCCAGATCAAATTTCATCAACGCTATACTTGCATATCGTCTCTCAGCGGATTAAAGATATAACGAATGCTACACTCGCTATTTCTGAGAAAATAAATCATATTCCTATCGATTTCATGCAGGTATACCTCGACGAAAGGTCGTTAAAGTTTGCTGGGCCAGCTAGTAAGCGGCTACCCTATGCCGACACCAAATGGTGTCGGCGATCTCCAACTTTCGATAGGGAATGGACTCTGACCTTCACCCCAACGCAGATGTCCAAATATCAAAAATGGGGTGGCAAGAGTCAGAGGAAACTCGGACTAGCCTCAGACATAGCATGATGCCCCACCCAGTAACATTATCCTGACACCAGGTCGACCAGTCCGTACACTAACCTCATAATGCTGAGCGCCTAACGAGGCAGCTGAGTACCATTTTATGTCTTTGGTATGACTCGGCCTTTGTGCGAACCCGCGACCTCCCGCATCCGAGGCGGACGCTCTAACCATTAGGTCACCGGAGCGGTCATCCAATTTGTAATTGTGTCTGTATTTTAAATGCCTCGTATGGATATATCACTTCTATCTTGCATTCTTGAAGTTTAAAATTCTGGAAAAGTATAGTGCTTGGGACTAGAAAATTGTTGGTTTGATGTAATTCACCGTTGAGGGCATTATAGTGATGTAGAAAAGTGATTTTAATATGTATTATCTTTCTTTCTTTTTGTAATGTTTAGAAAATATTTTATAATTTGGTTATGATTTAGGATATGTCTGTGTTTTGTTATTAAGAATATTTATTCACTGTAATACGGTAGCCAGTTTGGTCTGTTTATAGCTGGAAGGTATTGAACTGCTGGCAGCATAATTGATAGGGTTGGCAACGTGGCAAAATTTATTCGCTGTTTTACGGTAGCCAGTTTGGTCTATTTATAGATGGAAGGTCTTGATCTGCCTTCAGCATAGTTGATAGGGTTGGCAACGTGGCAGATTAATATGAGGCGCCGTAGCGGACAAAAGCTGGTCCAATGAGAAAGTTGCAGTTGAAGTTTCGATGTCGTATGTCGAGAAATCCAATATCACGTGTTGGATCAAACTGCATGCACTTAAAGTTCTATTTTCTAGATCGAGATTTTAGATTTTAGGTGTTGAATTATATAGTGGTGGTTTAAAGTTCTATTTCCTATGTCGACGCTTTACAGTGCATATTTTGAATTACACAGCGGTGGTTGAAATTTCAGTATCATATGTTAAGAATCTCTAATTACACGTTGTATGCAACTGTTTGTGATGAAAGTTCTATTTCACATGGGGAGTATTTAGATTTCATCTGTCGAATTTCACAGCAACGAGAAGCGGCCTTCTTGTTAAAAAATAACGCGGTCCGTTCACGAGAGCGACTTCAAGGGAAGAAATTCATAGTAATTCTCGACCTGTGAATAGTAACTTTCAAACTGTAAATGCATGAAATGTAATGGCGACTCATAACTGAATACACGAATGATGTATCTTAATACTCGATATTATTTTGAATAGTTAAATTGGATATTGTGTAATGTTACTTTAAACACCAACACATCATTTCACCATATAAAAATAACAATTCTAACAAGCACAATAAAATGTCCAATCACCGCTGTGTAATTCAACAGACACAATCTGAAAACTCAACATAAGAAATGGAACTTTCAGCGCAGTCAATGTGATTCAACATATTAAATTCAAACTCTCGACATATGACATTAAAATTTCAATAACCACCGTGTAATTCAGAAGATACAATCTAAAACCTCGACATTGGACATTGAATTTTCAACCAGCGCTGAGTAATTCAACAGATGAAATCTAAATACTCAACATATGAAATGGAACTTTCAACATAAACACTTTGAACCAGTACGTAAATTAAGAATCCTCGACGTATGACATTGAAATTTCAACCACCGCCGTGTAATTCAAACGACACAATCTAAAACCTGGACACAGAAAATATGACTTTCAACCACTACTGTTTAATTCAACATATACAATCTAAAATCTCGACCTAGAAAATGGAACTTTAAGGACAAGCGTTTTTTATACAACATCTGAAATCGGAATTCTGGAATATGACATTAAAATTTCAACGGCAACGTTCTGATTGGACCAGCTTTTGTCCGCTACGGCACCTCATAGTATAAGTCTGATAGTTGTGCAATGTGGCAGCATGTTTCTATATGTGGTAGCATGACCTTTTGTGTGGCATCGTACCTGTAGTTATAACAGTTTTACCCAGCAGTGTGGCAGCGCAGCTGTTACTTGTAGCAGCGTAACTGGCCGTGCGGCAGATTAGTTGGCAGTGAGGCAGCGTAACTTGTGACAGTGAAAATTTGTTGAAGGATTAGGATTCCTGACTATGGAAAAGGAGTGAACAGTGATTCATAAGGACACACATTCGTATGAACCATGCTCATTTATGAAATCATATGGCTGTATGAACCATATTCAGTCTTTAAGGCATAATGTGTTTGTTATCGTATAGTTCCATTTTCATTTTCATAAACTCTTTCATTGGCATACAATTGGGTTCGGTGTTTTCACTCGATCCAAGCTCCATTCGGTTTTAATCCTGTTATATATCGTTTCTATTTTGGTAATGGCTGCAAAGCGGGCAAGTGGACCAGAGAACGTGTGGGATAGAAATTCCGTATTAGCAAAAGCATGCTTTAACCTGTAGACTTAATAGATCACACTAAGTCGGTGGCACGGCGTTTCCACCTTCCAGCTCACCGGGTAAAGGAGGGAATTCTTTTCTCTTCAAGGCCAATCGGTCTCCACCTCATGTAGCTGAGTACCAGACAGTGTATATCTAGAGCATAGAACTTGTCATTATTTCTTGGTGTGTATACGTATATACATTTGAACATGCATATTGCAATCTGGCTCAAAAACTAACTGTGAGCTATATTGTTTCACTACCCCTGGACAAAATGTTTTAAGCAGCACTGACGCAAGTTATCACTTGTCTGGAATATCATTAATTTGTCAACTTTGGTTGCTGTGGTTGTTTCATTATTTTCATTTGAGAAAGATTTAATTATATGTTTTAATTTAGTCTTCAAAAATTATATGTGTTAATATTCTATTAAAATTAAATTTACCAATGTTCTATTCGAGGAATATTTTCAGAAGAATATTGTCGTTTAATGGAGATTTTACTGCATTGAATAAAAAGTTCTATAATTAAGGAACATGTATAAAGAAATAGACACTTTTATTCCCCATTCATTTTGAATAATTTATTAAATATCATAAATTTATAAATCAATGAGGAGTATACATAACCCTAGAATATTAAGTTTTCAATTACGTCCAACATTATCAAAACAGTGAATGCAACATGTTTTCTTTAAAAGACGTTCCATTTGAGAACTAATGTTAAATTATTCCTCTTTGTACAGTTATTGTACAAAAGTTTCTAAGATAGCTTAATTCCATTATATTAGCCTTTGAAATGAGAAACAGCATTATTGAAATTTTCGTTAATTTGGCAAATAAAAACAAAATTATAAATGCATATATATATGGATATTTATAAGTATGTGTAATAAGACACACAATGCAGACACCCACGCATGATACTGCAACACACAAACACAGATATATATATATATATATATATATATATATATATATATATATATATATATATATATATTATGAAAATTTTTGTATTTTTGTATCATAGCCTTCTTCTCATTTCTTGCTATGAGAAGGGAATACTCATAACTTAAGAAATGTCTTGCCCACGGTTAGAGAGAGATGGAAAGAGAGAGGAAGAGTCCATGCTCTCGTAAGGAAGGAGGTGTCACTCCTAACGGTGTAGATACAGCTACATCTGGAAAGATGGTGATGCGAAAGAGTACGACGGGATCGACTGTAAGAATAGACAAACAAGAGTCCTTCTGATTCTTCGAGGAACAAACTTTATTTAATATATATATATATATATAAATATATATATATATATATATATATATATATATATATATATATATATATATATATATATAATACTACATTTTAGAGAGATACACCTTATAAAGCCTTTATATTTAAAACACACGAAATACATATAAACTTATACTTTTCCTTCGAGCTTACCAACTTCATACATTTGTATAACTTCTGCATTTTTAGAATATAATACAGATACTTCTCGATTAAATTCATGATAGCCAAAGTGTATATAATTCAATAGTTGCGATTAATGCAACAATCATTTTGAAGAAATGTATTTTACTAATTTTAAAAATAGAATGCATTTTTCTTTATAATTAAAGAAAATTTTATTTCCAAATTAAATCTAAACATGAAGTTGGTAGCGAATTCATCTTTCCACCATAAATACGAATGAATATAAATACTTTAAAACAATTAAACATTCCATTACATTATAATATAAAATAGAAAGAACTCACAAGAATGTTGAAAAAATATGAACTTTACCGTGAAAATCTCTAACATTAAAAGTCTCTATTCTTTAAAGAAATTTACAAACACAGCGATTCTTACCTGTAAGAATAGACAGACAAGAGTCCTTCTGATTCTTCGAGGAACAAACTGATTTTACACAAGCCTGGTCTTCAATTTATACACATTCCACCCATACAGAAATTCCCTTCTTCAACAACTAAACGCAATACGTCTTACAATGAATGCACAGTTTAACAACAATCTCATTAATTAATGAGTTAATACCGGAAGGTGTTTTTCAACCTTTAAATGTGTCAAAAAGAGCAATTTTGCCCTTCATTGGTGAAATAGGTAAACACCTATTTGGTCTGGCTACAACGGGAGACGTAGCCACATTAGCAAGTCACATAAATATGCTGACGAGACAGAATAATAAAGTTCTAGGTGCTCTTGCTCGACATGGAGGTGATTTTTCCTCCTGTATTTCACGAGTCGATAATTGATTTAGTAATATGTTAACGGCTATTGGTCGAAACTCGAGAACGATTATGTTATTAGAGCAAGCGATGCTTCAGACTGAAGAAAATATACGTTAACAATATCAGAAATCGGAACAAGTCATTGCGGCTCAAATGCTAGGATCTGAGCAAATTAGGCATGAATTAGAGAAATTACAGATAGCAACAGCAGAATTGTCAGCAGGCAAGTTACCTGCTATACTAATTCCACCTCATGTTTTCGCGGAATCAATCAATCAAATCGAGACGATTATATCTACCGATTATCCAGGTTATTCAATAACGCCGAAAAATCCATGTTACTATTATCAGTTCGGATCACTTATAGCAACGCCTAAAGATCGCAACCTATATATTGCGCTACAGATTCCAATTTCGTCCCGACAGCGACCATTCAAGACGTATCGAATTCAATCATTTCCAGTCCCAATTAACGCATCATCAACACACGTTACACAATTACTTGAGTTACCCGACATAATGCTTGTATCTGACGACCATCAATTTTACACAACACTAGCGTTATTAACCTTAAATCAATGTACCGGTAAGGACATTTTACATTGTAATATTCGTCCTACACTTAAACCCTTGTCTCAGCCTGAATGTATCAATAGTCTATTTTTGGATGATAAGGATAATATTCATCAGACCTGTAATTTTCGTTTTATGACAAATCGCGTTGTACCACATATTCTTGATATCTCCTTAAATCAAATATTAGTCTATCTTATGGACGAAATAATACTCGAATGTCACGGTCAACGTTGCGTTATTAAAGGGTGTCGTTTTTGTATTATGAATATTCCGTGCCATTGCGCAGTCGTTACTACGTCTATGACATATGATGGACATATCACTACTTGTTCTGACAACTCAACAGAAGTTATTCAACTTCATCCAATCAAGTTAGCAATTTTACAGCAATTCTTCAATTCTACGCATTTAGCAGCCATCTTGGGTAACACCTCTTTCGACAATCCCTTGATTATTTCTTTACCTGAATTCAAACTATATGAGCACCAAATGTCACAATTTTTCGCTACAGATAAGGAGATTGATTTAAGTCTTAAGAAAGTAGCTGCACGTGCTAAAAGCGATCAACGAATCTTTTCCTCTTTAGCAGAAACAATGTTAAGTTGTGAAATTCCGATAGAAAACGATTCTTGGTTTGATTCCTTACATATTATGACTATAAGCAGTCTTTCCTTGTCTATTCTTAATACCTTGGCAATTGTGTGGCTCATATGGCGTTTTAGAGCATTGTCCACCGCACTGTTACTTGCACAGGTGACAAAAGCTCAATCTGCTGTTCACTTCCAGTATACTATTGCGCCCGCGACTACTCTTCCTGATTGGTTTACTACTGTTTCTGATGTACTCACTTGGGATCATTTGATCTTTTCAGTTTCACTCATGACGTTTACAATTGCCCTCGTCCAAGTCTATAAATGGATTTCACAGTCCAACGCGCGTACTAAACTTCGTCTTGAAATTACTGCAGGAGTTCAATGCGTAATGGTTGATATTCTTCAACTGAGTCTATGTCCTTCATATTGGAACATTACTGGACCATCGATGATTGATAACCTTCATGGTACAGGTTATCTTCCACCACGATTACATGTTAAATGGACAGGTGTCACGGAATTGTACAAATCCCTTAATGTATTAAATACATGTACTCGGGTTTCGTTTTTGTGTACAACGATGCCCGAGGGTGATTTATGTACAGTGTACATTATTTCGAAATAGTGAGTTCGATTCATCCCTGGCGCACGTGCGATGTGCTCCTGATGGGAAAAAAACCGATTTACATCTAGCAGACTACATCGTATGTGTATAAATGCCTCACCGTAATGTGATATCATCGCATTACGGAACGTCTTGTCAGCAAGCAGTCTACTCAGTACAGGAGCCCCTTAGTTCCAAAATGTCAGATAAACGGAGGAAGAATTACAGAATTAAACGAACGAAAACGAAACGGACTTTGAATTAAGGCCATGGAGCAAGAATATTGAAAGAAATTAATGAAATACAAAATAAATGGAATACAATATGCGATGATGAGACTCCTTCCTGTTGTACAGGGAGAAAGGACAGATCGACACAATTGCGATATTGAGACTCCTTCCTGTGACCAGGGAGAAAGGACACTCGCCATACTGTATGGATTAAAAGATGACTTAACGCAATGGACTTTTGATTCATATTACGTAAGAAATGTTAAACAGTTTAATATTATTAATTTAACTTTATCAATAAATATTATAGCTAAATTTTGAAAATTTACTGATTACGATTAAATTGAATAAACTAAACAATTATTCATGTATTTCATGTATTACTTTAATAAATTGTCATTAAATTTTTTAATTATTAGTAACCTAACTATAGCCACTTAATATTATATTTACGACCAAAATTGTCATTCATATATTAGACAAGAAACTCGTGGCACCCGAGCTAGTGTTCACGTGATCGCGAAAACGTAGTGTGAATGCTACTCGTGCCTAGCAGCAAGAGAGGGTGAACAGACCATTTTGATTGAGACATTATTTATGAAAAAATAAGCCTTCCTACGAAAAGGAAATCTTAAGGTCAGCGACGTTAAACCACAACCTCTAACCCTGACTATGTCAGGCCGTGAGATTTCTTAGGGTTAGCTTAATCTCGTTACTTTATCTCTGACGCGTGTTTTTATTTTTTTTCGGAATTTTTCGTTTACGCGTTGGTCACTCAATGTAGGTCGTTCACCCTCTCTGCTGCTGTAAATTAAACAGCCATTATAAATATTGTCAATAATGATTGGAGAACCACACTCAGCTAGATTAGCTCGAGAGCGACTAGAGGCAATCAAAAAATCTTTACCCGTCCGTGATTTAGTCAAACAACAACTACAAGCTCGTCAGGAATCTCAAGTGGAATTTGCAGAAGGTACTGAACAAATATTTAAACCGATTGTCGAACCAACAAAGAAAATTGTTACAGCAACTGAGGCAACACAACGAGCTCTTGAAACATTACCTGTTGATAGTGCTGGCCGTATTCAAGCAGCTCAACTGCAACCACAACCACAACCACCTAAACTAAGAACTAAGATAATAGATACATTTACACCTGAAGGTATTGCTGCTATCAAGGACCTAGATGAATTATCTGATATTGCCGCGTTTGGATATTATGAAAGACAAAAATATGTAAAACCAGAACATGCTAAATCTCTAAGCTCTACCAATTGGATCAAGGATGTATATCGCATCTTTGCTGGTATTCCAGAAATTAGATGTAATGAAGATATTATTAATTTTAATAAATTTGATGAGGCTGTACATAGACATATAGAAGAAAGAACTAAACAATTTGGATTACAGAAACCAGTAAAAACACTTGGAGAACATGTTCAACAATTTCCACAATCACGTCGTGATTATCCACAACCACAAAAATCACCACGATTACTACCACCACTACCACAACAAGAACAACCATCACCACAACGATCAAAACGACTACGACAAGAGCTACAACAACGAGAACAACAACGACAAGAAATAATGAACAATTGCAATCACCACGACAACCAGTTAGAACAACAGAGGAAGAATATCACGATCCTGGTGCAACTGGAAGTGGTTTAGGAAGTGGTCTTATTACTTGTCCCAATAACGTCCTTGCTGATGTTGATCGACTAGAAATTTTCATTGGAGGAAAACGAGCTGGTAATAACTCCCCAGAAATCATTAATGAAGCAGCTGATATTTGTAAACGATTGTTTACAGGTGGTGTTATGGATATTAATGTATATCGGTCCCTCATTAATGAAATCGCCGATGATTATCATAGTGACTAAATATGTAATTAGATGCAATTAGTGATAAAAGCACTTAATAATAATATGATCATACACAATACTCATAGACCAACCATGGTCAGGGTAATAAATTCACGATTGCCAGTATACAAAAAACGACCTACGGAGATGGACTAGGTGATGTTGTTAAGGGTCAATTTAGAAGGATAGCCCCAAAAGCAATACCGCTTGCAAAGCAACTAGGAATGAAAGCTATTGATGTTGTTCGTGAAAAAAGTATTGGCGCTGTTGGTGATGTTGCTAGCAAAGCATTCTCAGCAATCAAGGATAGACTAGCGCGATTAATACGACGAAAACCTCAGCCAGTAAAATTGGCCAGCACTGGAGTGATGCCCGCAAATGTCAGTAAAATAATAAATCAAGCTGCTAATCAAAAACTAGCAGAGTTGGCTACCAACACTGATGTTGGGTTAGAAAAAGAAAAAAATATAACCGCTAGTCTGATAGCAGGAAGCGGTCTTCGTGTTAGACGAAGACGATAATAATAAAGATGTTCAAGCGTATATCTGATCCCGCGTTTGACATGGATGCACCAGTTTTAAAAGATGAATCTGTGCGCGATTATCAATATTTTTCTTATGACTCACGTGTACCTGACGAGCGTGGACGAATTGAAGTACAGGTTCAAGATACGAGTAGATATTTCTTACCCGCTGAAACATTTATTTAAGTCGAAGGTACACTTTTAAAAGCAGATAATACAAATTATGGAATTGGTGATTGACCTGGTTTTGTTAATAATGGTATTATGGAGTTATTTAAAAGTGCAGCATATATGATTGATGGACGAGAGATTGAGATCTGTCATGAAAACGTCGACGTTGCCACGACGATACTTGGTCTTGCGCGATATAGTGATGATTACTCAAGATCAGCTGGTCCATCAATGATGTTTGCAAAGGATACAAGTGATCATCCAGAAAGTAGGAATGTAACATTAAATGCAGCTGGAACTGAAGTCCCATCGATGAATAAAAATTTAAACTTCGGATTCGCGCCACGTGGAGCAATGTCAAATGATGATGAAGAATAATGTGCGATTCCACTGTCACATATATTTGGATTCTGCAGAAATGTTAGGAAGGTTATATTTGGCGCTAAACACAGTTATACTTGTAAGAAAAGGTATCGACGATGATGCAATATGGCGTGATGCTGCCTTTAATGCAGGTAAAGTAATATTAACAAAACTTTCGCTGTGGATGCCAGTAATGACTCCATCGATTACCGAAGAAGAACGTTTACTTTCTTTTATGAGTCAAGGTGGTAAATCAACGTTATCATGGTTGACTATGACCACAGATAGTATTCAAGGTACCGTTGCTGGTTTATTTGCATGGCAGATAGCATCACAGCAGAGGTGTCAGCACCACGACATATATTTATTGCACTTCCGGACAATGCCAGAGTAAATTCGCAGGTACGAAATCCAATGGTGTTTGACACGATTGGGGTTAGTGAAGTTTCTTTAAGGATAAACGGATATCAAGAACCTTCTGAAGAAGTGTTGCTAAATTTCGATCAAAATCATGTAGCACGTGCTTATCACCGATTAATGATATTCATGGGGCGTGATCAGAATATTGATTCTGGTTTACAGATATCTCAACGTGATTTTACAACACTGTATCCAATATATTACTTTTCATTAGAACACTTAGATTTGTTCAGACAATTTGTCATTGACATAAATTTCGAGCTCGTTTAAGAGTACTACCCGTTGCTGGTTATAGGGCAATTGCTGTTATACTCGGCGACAAAACAATGTTACTTGAAGGTGTTGGTGGACGAATGAGAGTTATTGATGCCCCAGTAGAAAACATGTAATTAGATCGCTCATAATAATTATAAATGTCACATCTAGTTAATGTCAGTGTGACTCCTGGTCAGATTAAAAAGCTACAATCATCATCAAAAAATAATTGTGCGGCAAAAATATCACTAAAGCGAGAACAAATCGCAAGTGGTCCGAATAAGCTATCATTATCAGAACGCCAGCATAAGCATTTCAATGAAGCAAAAAAATTAAATAAAGGTATAAAACTTAATCTTTCTGCGAGTGTCATTAAAGATATCGTTAAAACGGGTGGTATATTTCCACTTTTTGCTGCGTTACCAGCAACAATAGCCGCTGTAGCCCCAGCTGTTGCACAAGCAGCTGCATTAGGCGCTGTTGGAACCGCTGCTGGAATGGTGTTAAAGAAATTAACGGGTCAAGGATTTATGCACGCAGAAAACTTAAAAAAAAAGATCACGGGCAAAACAACGCGGAAAACGTCTAAGAGCACCAAACGTTCCACAGCCGGGCCGTCTAAGATTATCAGGCTCAGCATACGGTCGCGGTCTAAGACTTCCAGGGACCCCATATTCATGGTACTGAAAAGGTCTAAGACTGCCCCGATAACTTCGTCATCGAATTCGATGATTCTTCCTATGTCTAATTTTGATTTACTTAATGCCGCTAAGCAACTGAGTATAAAAAAAAAACTTCAGAGGAGTTTTTATGCGTGATCAAGTACCTACCGTTGCAATGCAACATGAAACTGGTATTATTAATCTCGATAAAAACTCCGGCTCAGGCACCCATTGGGTGGCATATGCAATTGATCCATGTGGAATTATTTGTTTTGATTCATATGGACTAGCACCACCAAAAGAATTTTTTTAAAATATGTAAACACTGCTATGCAAAGTAAGAATTCGATGCGTTCTAAAATCTGGTATTCAACATTACCAACACAAAAAATAACGGATCCGCCGATATGCGGTAGAGAAGTACTCGCTGTACTTGATGCTGTATCAAAATCAACAACACCACCTCATAAAGTCGTGCATGAATATACCACGTTGTCACACTTAAATAGATATCAGTAAATATAATGGTAGATATTTATGGAAGATCTTCTCGCAAAGCTCTGCAGCAAGTCGATTTATCTAAATATGCAACTCTTGATTAGCTCAGAAATGAAATCGATGATTTATTAAATATCACAAGTGTGGATCAAAATGAAGTCGTTGTTTTTCAGGATAAACAAGGGCGATTAAAAATGAGTAATATACAACTGTTCGATGTTCTTATACGAATTTCCATCGCGGTTATTAATAATATCGTTATTTTTTCTGATCAAGGTAAAATACAAGATTCCGGTAAGTCAGTTAACGATTTTATCAAGCGAGCTGGTGATTCATTCACCGGTGACATTATTATGAATCGAAAAAAAATTATAGACCTTCGAAACCCAGCCGCAGATGCAGCAACAAAAAAGTACGTAGATGATCAAGAATCTAAGTACGTATTAGTCAACGGTGGTATAATGCGTGCATTTCTCAACATGAATAATAATGGTATTAATAATCTTAGAACACCAGAATCAGATTTCGATGCTGCAACGAAGAAATATGTAGACGATAAGGAAATCCCTATGACAACTTCGTTAGCTACAATCAATAATGAAATAACTACATTAAATACTAATTTTACTAATCACGTACAAACTTTCTTAAATTTTCGTAGAAACATAAACAGATCTATTAATGAATTTTTTGGAACTCCACCAACTGTTGATATCAAACTCTCCGACATTAACGTGAAACTCAACGACATTATTAACGGAATACCTATTATTGCTCAAGAAACCAATCTGATTAAAATTCCACACGGACAAATTAAAAATATCTTGTACACAGTAGCATCAGGATCATCAACATGGACATCGCGCGATAACACTCTCGAACATACTGCAGAAGTAACTGTGTTATACAGGCTATCCCTGTACGGTTTGGAAATTACTGCGGCCACTTCATTATCACCGAATGTATATCATAATCCTCTGCTGGTGATGTTAACCAAGGACATCAAAGAAACGTTTACGTTAACATCAACGGAAATGTCCCCGAGACGTTACTGGTGGTGTCTAGAATTCGTAGCTGAAACTGTTTAATTACTTAATTAAATGACGTTGTTATTGTATAATGAATCAAATGACGGAGTCACTTATCGACGTTCAACGTCACAGATACGCTCAAGTATGTGAGTGTCAAACCAAACTAAAAAATATCATCAACGATTATACAATAAAAGTAAAAAAAAATATCGCAGGCGTATGGTTGTTATTGATATAATTGTTTACTCAGTTTCTGCTGTTGTTGCTGGAACCGGATTATTATTATCAACAATAACAATGACAGCACTTGCAGTTGCAATAATTGTCGTTTCAACTTCAACGATTATCGCAGGCATTCTCAGTATTATCGCTAAGAAGAGATCTACGTGTACAAATGATAAATTATATGAGTATATAATAAAACTACACACAGCAAGAACATCTTATTCTAAACTATCATCGTATCTTTCTGCGTATCTCAGCGATGGTAAAATATCTGATGTGGAGTTCGCAACGATAATGAAAACGTATGATGAAGCATTTAGTGACAAAGTAACCTGTGATAAGAATGAAGACTGAATTCCCGAGATTGCGTTCTATTAAATAACGGAGTATTTTAAATAATGTCAACGTTAGAACTAATACAGAAGATCGTCATTAATACAACGCCGTCAAAAACTACTATGATATCATTAAGTTCGACCAATCCTGAATTTAGCGTTAACTTTCCAACTGCAATTCCAGCAAGTGAAATAGCGCTAGCACAATTAAGAGTTTATCATAGCTGGCCAAATATCAGGTCAAAATCGTTTGGTGGACTACCAGCAAATAATGCACTGGTATTTGCGAATAAGAATAAACCTGATGGAACTCCTGATTGGCAAGTTGTTGGAATTTCAACGGGCAGTTATCAAATAGAACAGATTAATGATGAGTTCCAACGCAGAATTAAATCTATTACAGGAAAAGAATCCAAAATAGCAATCACTGTTTACGAACCAACATTATCAGCGGCGATTGAAATAAATTCCCCTGATTATGTTGTAGATATTTATCAAAGTTCGATCAGATCTGTGTTAGGATGGCCTGATGTTCCTCCCCCAGACCAAAAGTCAAATGGAATTCCAGAACCAACCAAAAATGAATTTCTCACAACGTAAAAAAAGATTTATAAAACGTCCAGAATATCGAAATTACTATATATTTGAATTTCTTAATCATGATCCACATAATGATATAGTAATTCCTGTGCATCAGACTGCATTATTTGATGTTATTAGAGAAAGACCAGATTGTCGTGAAAAGGAAATAGTTTATGAGAAAGGTGTTCAAAGATTGTTAGATCCAATTAATTCTGAATACACATGTGTATTCGGTAATTTACAAACTCTTTTTTCAGCATTATCACAGAATTATATCGTTGATATAAAACAACAGGTAATTGAAACGATACAACACTTAAATACAGTCATTAATGATTTGGCTTATGCTAACCGAAGTATTGTTTTAGGAGCAACTAATCCTAAATTAGGAGGCAATCTTAGTGAAGAAGAAAGATTAAGTATTATAAAAGGATACTTAACGTGGAAACAAATATTTCTTGATCATTATAAAATAACAGAAGAACAATTACAAACATTTATGATACCAGGATTTGATACTGTTAAACTAAAAAAAATCAGTCATTGATCTTATTAACGATTATTTTCCTACATACTTGAATCATGGAAAAAAATAGTCCTACCATCGGTTATGCTTAAACATAACAACGACCCATACGGTGGAGGCGGTCATATCTCGCCTGGTATTGTTAATATAACATCAACGATCGCAGTCAATCTAGTATGTGATGTAATTGATGGCAGCTATCAAGTAGATCTTCCAAAGTCTAGCCAGGCCCAGCAAGGCTACATATTATATACATTTAGTCCTCAAGCGCCACCCGGGTGGTTAATTGTATCTGAACCAATTAACCCCGTTTATCTACGTGTACATAATCAGTTATTATCAAGGGTACATTTCAAACTTACAGGCCAAGTAGGACGTATTTTGGATTTGCATAATGAAACTTTAAGTATAAATCTGTATGTGGGATCATAGAGCGTTTTATCACAATGCGTCATCGTAAAAGGAAAAAAAAATATCCGAATCGGATCAGAATATTTTTTTTTACTGGGGTAAATCGTAGTTATCAGAATAAAATATAATTATAAGTAAATAAACTGTCAATTTTGCCAGGGATTTTGTTTAGCCATTACCACATCGACTCCACTTTCATTATCACTTTCATTTTCACTTTCATTTTCACAACGCTCTCTTAACTGTCTTATACGAAAGTTTATAATCTTTTTCTGTTCGTATTCATGAGATAATTCTAACTTAATTTTGTCAATAGCGTTTGAGAGAGGTACAAACAGCTTTACCTGATTATCTGTAACTGTTGCCAGCGACTGTAACATTGCCTGCTGGGTAAATTTCATGAATTTTTAATCAGACGGCAAAGTGTACCTGTTCTCTAATTTGCGTTGTTGTAATGATTCAAAATCACATAAAATTTTGTCAGGATTAAGATTATCAGATATATTTATACCGTTATGCTGTAATTATTTAATCGCAGAAATAATAACATCAATATTTTTAGAATTCATTATATTATACATGTTTGTTTAATATAAAAATAAAATCGTAATAAAATAAAAATAATAGTCCCTAAGGACTGTTTCAAGATGATTATATACATATGAAGATGATTATATACATAAGATTATATACATATGAAGATGATTATATACATGTGATTATGATTATATACATATTATTATATACATATTATTATATACATATGATTCTGATTATATACATGTGAAGATGATTATGTACATATGAAGATGATTATATACACATGAAGATGATTGTATACATGTGAAGATGATTATATACATATGACTATATCTTAATTAAGGACAAAACACAGAATCTTAATTACAGTAGCGTATTTACAGCAAGCATATTTACAGCAAAGTTTTATACAATCCCATGTTTAACCCCTAGGTTGTCATCCTAGCAAGTTCAGAGGTTTATATAAACTTATCTTATGGACGCATTCGCATAGACACCCCCCCCAGCGAATTCCTAATCGAAACGAAATATTAGAAATTCAGAGGGCTGTCTAGGCATTGCGATGTTATGTACCCCCCCCCCAAATCAAGCATATTGACAGTAATGTATTTACAGCAAGCATATTTACAGCAATTATATACAAGGTTTTGTTGTGGACGGCACAGTTACATCTAAACTTAATTCTAAGAACTTTAACTCTAGGACAACACAGTTACATATAAACTTAACTAACTTATCTTAGGGCCTTCTCTACGTTTCAATAGAAACTTGCACAGTCTCCCACATAATCAACCCGGGGAGTGCAAAAGTACACCCACCACGTGTTGACATGGTGGTTAAGTGTGCAAATTTCTATTGAAACGTAGAATGGGGCGGCCTTCGGCCCCAACTAAATAAGTTTTCTGGCATAATATCGCCCTCGCAGACATTTGCCGTTCACGAGATTCGAACCGCGGACCTTGAGCATGAGAGTCCAGCGCGTTAGCAATCGGCCACCGGACTTCAATATGTATACATAATGAAAATATTTTTATATAGTTAGCGCGTAATGTACTTAAAGTATACAGAATAAAATCCGAATTTATTGTAAATGTATTGTGGATTTCTTAATAAAATCAGAATTTATTGTAAATGTATTGTGGATTTCGTAATAAAATCAGAATTTATTTTCAGTTTCCAAATGCTTGAGACTACATTACACAAAACCCACAGCTAAAAGTCTGTATTAATCAGACGTGGCCAAGGATACTAAAATAATCGATAAGTTGTACGAACAATCAATGCCATTCATTTCTAAAATTAACCTCATATACAGTTCACTGCTGGGTCGCCCAAAGCGTTTCATGAGAATATGGAAAATATAAATATTATTGAGATTTTATATGATTCATAGAATATTGTGCATATTGTGTAACACATAGCATCATTATTTATACAACGATGAAATTTTTGACAAATCTCAATTGTTATAGTGTCAAAACCCCAGCGATTCTCTAATTGACTTTGATGATTTCTTGATAAATTTTACAATAAGTTAATAAAAACTGATAAAAAAGAAGAAATTTTGATCAAAAGTCACTTCATATTAGCAAAAAATAGTGATATTTTGGCCAAAGATTTCTATAAAATCGAAAAATCATCAAAATCAATTAGAGAATCGCTGGGGTTTTGACCCTACCAGCGCTACAAAATCTGGCCGATTGTCATTGATTTTTGGCCATTTTTCATGCAAAAAACTAGATTTTCGAACAAAAAAAGCAACAAAAAATAAGATTTTCGAACAAAATCAACAAAATAAAAAAACACTAATTATTTATAAAGGCGATTTTTATTTGCAATACTCTTGAGATTTACATGCATAACTGAATTCATTGAAATGTTTTTACAGTCGAAGTTTGGACAATCAGAGAATGTGATATGTGTTTTGTGTACTATAGAAAGATATATCAAATACTTATAGGGTTGGACTCTTCAGCCACTTGATAAGGTGCAAAAAGCAATGTGGGTTTTTGACCAAAACTCGCAATATCATTAGTACAAAAAGTACGACAACTGCAAGATTTACTATTATGCTTGACGGAGTTGTCTCGCTTCATTATATAATACCATAAGAACATTACATCATGAAAAAAACACCTATATAAAACAAATTATGAAAGCAAAAAAGGGGAAAGAAAGAGATATTGATTCATTAAGAAGGTTCTGGTAGACTAACATACTGGAATCTGCTTTTTTGTAGAAATCTCATTGAAAAAGCAGATTTGTATATTTCATTTGCGACAAGTTGTACCGATTGTGGATGTTTACCAAAATATTTACCAACAGAATTAATTGATTTAAACAAAATTTCTTCACCATCTGTATTTATAGATTTAACAGCTCTCTGTCCGAATAATTTACACCTTCCTGTATTTCCACGTGCAGAATTTTTACTCTGCGTAATAGCTTGTAGAATACCTAAATAAATATTTTTTGGATTTCCATCAATATGATCTATTACAAGTCCATCCTTGATTAGTCCAAAATAACATTCGTAGATGAATCTATGTGAGAAATAATTTTTATTTCCATTGGTATTAAATCTAAGATAACCAAATTTATCAACACTACCGACTGGTTTCTTTAATCTACAGTGCCTAATTACACCATCACGAGATGCTTCATAATTGGTGATTATTTGATGCTTCACAAACTCATTTTGCTCCATTTATATACTAATGTTATTTGTTTAAATCATTATTTTGAAAATCTAGCGAGATAATCTTCTTCGGTCTTTATAGAAGATTCACCTGACAATGTCATGGTGTTTTTTTATCGTAATATCCTTTTAGCTCTCTGTATTTCTCACCACCGCATTGCACACACAATTGAGTTTTTCCTCTGACTCCAACACCACATCGCATACAAGGTTTTTGGTCCTAAACTACCTTGTCTAACGCATTGCATGTGAAAGCCGCAGAATTCGTTTACGCATGCTTTGTTACAAGGAGAAGTATATCCGATCCTAAGCCAATGGCATCGATTCTTTGTTTGAATCATATACAAAAAGATTAAAATTCAATTAAATATATATTTTTTCCTAATTATAATAATGCAGGAATTATCCCCGATTGAACATTCTGGGGCTAGATTTGATCTTGACAGACTGCTGAAACACAAATTTAGTTTTTCTATGCAAGATCTAGCTTTAACGTTTAGTTTAGGACCAAAAACCGTGTATGCGATGTGCTGTTGGAGTCAGAGGAAAAACTCAATTGTGTGTGCAATGCGGTGGTAAAAAATACAGAGAGCTAAAAGGATATTACGAAAAAAAAAAACACCATGACATTGTCAGGTGAATCTCCTATAAAGACCGAAGAAGATTATCTCGCTAGATTTTCAAAATAATGATTTAAACAAATAATATTAGTATATAAATGGAGCAAAATGAGTTTGTGGCGCATCCAATAATCGCTAATTATGAAGCATCTCGTGATGGTGTAATTAGGAACTGTAGATTAAAGAAACCAGTCGGTAGTGTTGATAATACTGGTTATCTTAGATTTACTGCTAATGACCAGAAAAAAAAGATATTTATCACATAGATTCGTGTTCGAGTGTTATTTTGGAATCATTAAAGATGGACATGTAATTGATCACATTAGCGGTGATTAGCTTGATAACTCGCTTAATAACCTGCGAATTGTTACACAAAGCCAAAATTGCAAGTCGGGAAATACAGGGAGGTGTAAAATATTCGGACGAAAAGCTATTAAATCCACAAATACAGATGGCGAAAAAATTGTGTTTAAATCAATTGCTGAAGCTGGTAAATACTTTAACATATCACCAGCTTCAGTAAAACACGCGGCAGATAATACCACGAGATCTGCCTTTTCCAAAAGATTTCTACAAAAGATCAGGTTTACCTATCTACCAGAACCTTCCTCATGAACCAGTATCTTTTTGCTTGTCAAAATTTATATTATATTATATAAAATGAAATTTATCAAGATTATTAAGATTTATTGATTTTAGTCGTGTAAATATCCCATCAGATTTATGAAATTGTTTGAGTTTCTTGATTTAGTCGTGAAAATACCCCATCAAAATCAGTGAAATTGATTCAAATTCCTCGATAGTTTCCTGTCAAACCCCCAGCCCAATCAATGATTGGTATATAAAATTCATTCAGCTTTATCAGATTTATTCAGTTTTATAAAAAATATATCAATATTGATATTATATTATATGAAATGAAATTCGGCGAAATTGTTAAGATTTCATGATTTTATCATGTACATACACATCAGATTTATGAAATTTGTTAAGATTTATTGATTTATTCGTGCAATCACCCCATCAGATCAGTGAAATTTATTCAAATTCTTCAATCGTTTCATGTCAAAACCCAGCAGATTCACAAAATTTGATCAGAGTTATCAGATTTATTCATTTTTAATAAAAATATGCCAAAAATCATATTATATTATATAAGATGAAATTCGGCGAAATTGTTAAGGTTTCATGATTTTATCATGTAAATACACATCAGATTTAACAAAATTGTTAAGATTTTATGATTTAGTCGTGAAAACACCCCATCAGATTTTATGAAATTTGTTAGCTTTTCTCAATCATTTCATATCAAAACCCCAGCAGATTTATAAAATTCAATCAGATTTATCAGATTTATTCAGTTTTATAAAAAAAAATCACTATTGATATTATATTATATAAGATGAAATTTATCAAGATTATTAAGATTTCATGATTTTGTCATGTAAATACACATCAGATTCAGCAAAATTGTTAAGATTTTTTGATGTAGTCGTGCAATCACCCCATCAAAATCAGTGAAATTTATTCAAATTCCTCAATCGTTTCATGTTAAACCCCCAGCCCAATCAACGATTGGTTTATGAAATTCAATCAGATTTATCAGATTTATTCAGTTTTATAAAAAAATAGGTCTGGATAAAATCTTTGGTTAATTTACAGCAACAGAGAGGGTGAACGACCAATACTGAGTGACCAACAAGTAAAATAAACAAATAAAAATACGCATCAGAGATAAAGGAACTAGGTTGTGGTTTTTATCGGTGAGCTTAAGGTATTTTTTTCGTAGGAACCTTTATTTTTTATAAATAACGTCTTGAACAAAAATGGTCTGTTCACCCTCTCTGCTGCTAAGGCTTACTTTTTCATAAATAATGTCTCAAGCAAAATGGTCTGTTCACCCTCTTTGCTGCTTGCCTAATTAAGATCTCAAACAACCTATGCGCAAAACAGAAACATTATAATAGATATATATTTATTAAAACTATAAAACTATACTTAATAGAAATTTAAATATGAATTAATTTAGCTTTTATTTATTAAACTTTAGACTTATAGGAAACTATGATAATGAATTAACTAACAAATCCAGAAATTGTATATATTAGAAGAAATAAAAAATTTGAATGGTGTACAAACCCTTACTCAAAATGTAATAAAAACGAAAGTAAATAAAATTAATGCATGAAACACACATATGGAAAAAAACATGTACACATAAAATACTTTAACTTTTGTCACAAGGGGGTTACTCAAATGATGTCAATCTGAGAGTAACCACACCAATAAAAACTTGAGACTTGCACATCTTCAGCTGTAGATGTATGTAATTTATAAATTCCTAATGTATATTATTTCTTTTGTATATTGTAAGTTGTTGCAATTGTATTACCACGTTCATTTTTGTATGTTTTCAATGTAGCTTTGGCTTGAGTAGCATAACGCAAATATTTTTCTATTCTTGTTTGTGACCTATCAAGAGATTGATATTAGCAATCTAAAGTTGCATTTTATTAAGATACGTTTAGTACCATAGGAATCTCATCGGACACAGGTTCACTTTTGAACCTGTTTATTGTTTTGTAATAGTGTACCGATAATGTAATTTACATAACTTACCGTATATAACGTCATTACGTTTTATCTTATATGCCCGTGTCATGAATAGTACACGGTATTAGATGTATTTTCAGCTGACCCCAGTGTAGAGCTGTAGAACTCACCAGAGTGACTAGAGTGACCAGGGTGTAGAGCTGACCAGACTGATCAGAGTGATCGTGGTCGACGTGGGACCAGCTACAGAGCTAACCACAGAAGGAATTGAATGGCGGTCGGTGACTACCTGTAATGATACTTACTTGATTGACCAGTGTGACTGGTAGCCAAGTGTGATTTTGACGGAGTGTTTTTGTGTTACTCCATGTATGTAATCTTTTAGCCGTGGGCTAATTTTTGGGTTTTGTGATACCCATTGTTTTGGGAGTGTATAAGATATTTTTGTAGGATATCTCTCCAATTAATTCACATGTTACTATTTGAGTAAAACAATCTCATTTTTCACTAGTTGAGTGAATACATCATTTTTTACTATTGAGTAAAACACTCATTATTTTCATCGTGTGAAATTGCTGTGATTTGTTCACCTTTGTCCTTGTACTGTGTAAGGTCATTCATTTGTATTTATATTTGTTGTATTGGTAGGTTCGTGCGGATTATGTTAATTTATCCAATATTTGGACCCATACACGCAGGTATCAATCATATTTATTTTCTTATTTAAATCATGCATCAATAAACATTATATGTGTATCAACTTCAACAGTGTTCTGTTGTAAATCCGAAATCCCAACTCGGTTATCTTGTTACAATAGGTTTGAAGGTTACCAAAGCACTAACTCTGAACTAACATGCCAACTTCGTTCCCTATTGATCTTGTATCTGCATACAAACTTCGTTCAATTTTTAGCCAGCCCTTCTGTGCTCACGTTATCTGGACACACCATGATATTGCGTTTCCTCAACGCTCAGACGGAAGTATTTCAGAATGTTCTCCTCAAACACGTCCTTCTTTACCACCATACACTGTGTCCATGTTTTAGTACTTATCAATAACGACGATAATTTCTTTTTTCATAGGATTGTTTAATACCGATAAAGAACACGCGTGCTAACTGGCACAGAACGTATTACGTTAGGGTAACTATATTTTTGTATTAATACTCCTCTATATAAAACAAACAATTAGGTCACAAGTTATATCTGTTTAGTCTTTGTCTAAACGAGCACTGTAACACCGGACATATACCCGAGGGGATTGTGTGGTTGGAGACAGTTAATGGTTAATTTTCAAAAGCAAGATATTCTTGAAAACGATCAGCTAAGGCATCGGGTGAAGGATGGAGGAGTCAATCATATTACTTTTCATTACGAACAGTACTATTGTTCTGAGATCCCCTGTACTTGAGAAGGTGGTTGACCTTTGAACAATGTTACAGGGTCTACTGAAGTATGGATGATCTTCTCTCCGTATGTATGAGTTTGACATCACAGTAGCTAGACATTTGTTTTTATCAATCGACAAGGGCACGACCTTATATAACAATCCAAACTCTTTATTTCAAGTTGTTCGTATAGCAGATTACCTCTCATTTACTGAGTAAACGTTAGCACAACTACTCACGTGTATTGTACCCTCTCCTGCCACGATTCCGAGTTTCCTAGGATTTTTCCACCAACTTCTAACCCATGCTTACCCTGGACTGGCCGAATTATTTATTTGTGCCGCTGGTTTACCTCGTTTATTGTTACAAAATCCAAAAATTCCTTGTCATAAAATCAAAAAGCTATGCTGAGATGCATATAATCTCGAAGAATATTTGGCAAAACGAGTAAAACCAAGTTGCGTGTGTCCCCGGTGCACTCCTAACTGCAAAGGACGTAATCAACTAAATGCTTATAAACCCCAACCTGTTAATCCAGGTAGAATACGAATCTTTCCCCAAGAGTCCGAGTTACTCTCGTATTTAGCACTTAAGAATACCAAAACCACTCCTACACACAACACAATAAATAAAAAAGAGAATAAAAATAATAAATTGGAAAATTAATATTCTTGGATTATGTATACTCCTCATTAGTTTGTAAATGTATGATATGTAATAAATTATTTAAAATGAATGGGAAATAAGTGTCTATTTCTGTATACATGTTTCTTTATTTATAGAACTTTGCAATGTAGTAAAATCTCCATTATACGACAATATTCGTCTGAACGGTAATCATAAATTTAATTTCACAAGTCTATAATCGATTTTAAGATTGAAATTTCTGTAAATTGTATTAAAAGTAATTTTTTATTAAATTGTATTGAAAGTAATTTCCACTAAAATATATTGAGATTAATTTTATTCATTTATCGTATCACAACTATATACTATTTAAATAAAGATTGTGCCCTTTGAAACAAGTTCAAATCTCCGTCGTAATATACATTTCTCTGTATACCAAGCCAGCAAAATTTGCACTCGTAAATTGTGTTAGTACTGATTGACCAGAATCCTAAAATTCTCATTCACTAAGATATACAATTCAGCTATAATGCTGATGAGGCAAAATTTTCTGCTAAATGACAGAGGTTAGTACACTCAGTTTCTGTGAGAATAGACGTTCTGATTCAAGATGAGCGAACACAAAGCCTACAACTATTCCATATATGGGCATGAACATGTTCTCAAAATTGTGTATAAATTGAAGACCAGGCTTGCGTAAAATCAGTTTGTTCCTCAAAGAATCAGAAGGACTCTTGTCTATTCTTACAGGTAAGAATCGTTCTGTTTGTAAATTTCTTTAAAGAATAGAGACTTTGTTTTCTCACTCATTCTATGTTGTACCTGCTTTACATCATTTAGTGATGTTGGGTATCGATTTTTTTGACTAAGTACAAAGCTGTCGTTAATTTAGATACACAAACGCTCTCCTTGCAAGACGATACGGTAATCAAAAATTTAATTCATACTAAATCTGGTCTTGCACGCGCCGCCAAAAATTTACAACCATTCAGCCTAACTCTATAAGCGCAATCGCAGTACGTATCAGTAAAGTCCGAAAATGAACATTTGTTTTACTTGAACTGTCTTATAGCATGCCAAGCTCTACAATTCTTCCAGCTAGAATAATTTTGACTGTTTCCAAAATGAACTTTTTAGAGATCGTTAACCTTACTCCAATGGCTATGCATGTGCGTTCCAATACCATATTAGCATGTGTGGACGTACTACACCCACAATCAATATTTACAATTAATGAGAACACTCTTGACAGGAATGATACACCTAACCTCATGAATACACAATTTAGTAAACCACAAGAATCAGTTAATTTTGTTTTACAGTCCTCAGATTTAACAGAAAACCAAAAACAGGAACTTCATTCATTTTTAAATCAACATAGGGATGCTTTTGTTGTTAAGTTAGACAAATTGGTTAGTACTGCCGTATTCACCCACCGAATAGAAACAGGTGATTTCATGCCTTATCGTGCGGCACCTCACATCAACAAAGAAATTGACAGACAGGTAGAAGAATTATTAGAACATAAACTAATTGGACCCAGTTCATCTAGTTATGCATCCCCAGTTGTACTGCTCAAAAAGAAAAATGGTGAATATCGTTTTGCTTTTGACTATAGGAAAGTTAATCAGGTGACACAACCGATGACATTCCCTCTTCCACGATTAGAAAATGTCATCGATGCAGTTGGACAAAGTCAACCATGTCTTTTCAGTACTTTAGATTTAAATTCAGCATTTTTGCATATTAAAATGGATCCAGTTGTCACAGAATAAGGCGAGAAATAACTTGGTTTTGCCTTAGATCTATATTTGACCATTTTTGGTTGTGCATACGTAGAACGTTACCTGGGGTGAATAATTGTTTCTCCAGGTAAGCGACTGTACAATCATGTATCTCTTCGGAATGCACGTGCGACGAGAGTCACGAAAAGCATGATTATTCTACCCTGACTATTATTCACTCTCCTGTGTATTTAAGGTTGATTCTATTTCAAACTGACACATTGGTCATTTGGATCTTGTTGAGGAGTGTACGTTCTCCATTTTTGTCTACAGCCATAGGGGTAAGTGTTACATTTTTATTTGATATGTGAAGCATATTGAGTTTTAATGTCGTAGTGTGAAATGTTTTTTTTACCACAACTCAGATTTGAAACGAACTTTTGAATTGTTACAAGTTCCTATTAAGTCTTTAAGTTGGTAGCATGTATCTATAGATTGTAATTATGTACCTTTTTATTATCACCAGTTTGGTTTTATTATTGTAGCTGTGTATGTGGATGCATAGCGGTGGAGCTGTGTATGTGGACGCATAGCGGTGGAACTGTGTATGTGGTGCATAGATGTGTAGCTGTGCGTATGTGTATGCAGATACATCCGACTGACGGTCTTGCTGTCTGTATGGGGTGGAATCAGTAGTAAATAAGGGTGAGGGTTTGAGCTCAAACAGGGTTTAAGGTTAGAAAACCCCCATCCCTTCTAAAATATATTATAACATTATTTCATCACCTTAGATACCCCCTCTCCATTAAAAAACCACCCTCTTATCTCAGAAAAATGAAAATAATTTTGAAACCCAAAGAGGGTAGTAGCCCAATATATTTTTTCATATTAAACAAATGAAATATTATATATATATATAATATGGGATATCCGTCAACGTCAATCCGACATGTTGATTTGACAAACAATTTTGTAAGAGATTTAATTCAATCCAATGAGCCTCAAGTTATACTAGCATAAAAACTAAAATAATAAGCCATTGTATTAAAAAGGTTGGATATAATATATCACCAAAATATGGGTCAGTATGGTTATTCGCCACTTAAGATGATATGAGAATAGCGGGTTGGGGCAGATGATGTGATGACATTTATTGACCAGATGGTTGATAATTTATTTGATAATGATGTTACTAAAGCTATAAATATTTGTTTAAAAAAATAAAAAAATTGGTCCTCAGAGTACTTTTTGAAACGTTATTTACAGCAATTATACACAAGGTTTTTTGTAGACGGCACAACATAGTCTTAATTATCAACTTAATTAAGGACAGCACAGCCTATAGACTTAATAAAGGTATGATTATGATTATATACATATGATAATCTATATATATGATGATGCCGTGGGTCGCCTTTTCTACGTCCAACATATTTTATACACCCTCCAATCATACACAAACGTGTGTGTGTGTGTGTGTGTGTGTGTGTGTGTGTGTGTGTGTGTGTGTGTGTGTGTGTGTGTGTGTGTGTGTGTGTGTGTGTGTGTGTGTGT
>JAECUM010025942.1:0-14370 GCA_016617855.1 Megalonaias nervosa | reverse complement strand
TTTGCATATTAGTCAAATGTACATATTATAGCATAATAACAAAATTAAATAGGAAGATGTCTTAGTAATGACACAAAATATACAGAAAATAAAGTAATGTAGTGCTTGTATACACGTGGGACAACATTTGAAATTACATTATCTTTACCTCTGATGCGTCTAATGTCAGTATTGTATTCCTGCAGCATCAAACTCCATCTCAAATTTCTGATTTGTGTTTTCCATTGTGGTAGTGAAAGTAAGAAGGTTGTTAATCGGACAAGTAGCTGAACTTATATACACTTCAAAATGTTGCAAAGCCAATATCAAAGCCAAACAGTCATTCTTGATTGTGGATTAATTTCTCTAATGCTTGTTTTTTCTATTTTTCTCTTTTGTTTAGAAAAGTAGCAACATATGTATCTTCCCCAATTAATACTCCTCCAACCACTACATGACATGCATCAACAGACATCTTAAATAACTGGCTGAAATCTGGAGTAAAGGATTGATGCAACTTTAAGTATGGCCTTAAATTTGTCAAAAGATTCCTGATATTTGTTAGGCCAATGAAACTTGGATTTCCTAATCAACAAATTTGTCAGACATTCAGTAATAATGGAAATATTTGGGCAAAGTTTCCCATAATATCCAGTCAAACCCAAATAATTGTATGAGTTGCTTTCTGCTGCTCGGCACTGGGAATTCAGAGATAGCATTGACCTTAACTTCTACAGGTCTAACTTGTCCATGTCCCACAATATGTCTTAAACTGTGACACAAGCACGGCAAAACTCACTTTAACCTGAACGGACCGTCGCAGTTGCAGTTGAGAGTTTCCGAATAGTTTCCAAGTTATCTTTCCAGGTATCTTTGTAAATGATGACGCCATCGATGTACGCATCAAAATTATCTAGACCAGATGTTATCGTGTTCATCAAACTCTGGAATGTTGAAAGATAACTTTTCATATGAAATGGTATCACCATTTACTAATATAGTCCATCTGTAGTTGCCCAACGTCAAAATTTCGTTATCTCTTTCCATGAGGAGAATTTAACAGAATCCTTTTAAAAAGGTCACGTTTGGCGGCATATTTTTCATTTATAATTTTGGACATACAACTATTCGTGGTGTTGGAAATGAATCCGTTTTGAAGATACCGTTGTCTTTTCTTTGCTTTTATTTGGTTCTATAAAATTATTCGCCAATAAATATTGAATTTCTTTATTCATATATTTCTGCTTGGGAAAACTCATTCTGTAAGGATGATGTTTCACAGGTGTAGAATCTACAATGATGAATTTTATTTTTTCGTGCGGGAACATCAGTAAACAAGTGCTCGTATTCACATAATAGATGTCAAACCTCATTTTTTTTTCTTTGGTTATAGATGTGAAAGCTTCTGATCCAGCTTGTTTAATATTTCTGAATTCCAAAGAATGGTTTAACCAAAGTGTCTAAAGTGAGATTGCATTTTCCTCCTCACTGTGTGCGGCAAGTACAACTAAACTGATTCAATAATAAACTGTGCCATCTCCACCAAAATACTTGTTTAACATCTTTTTATAACAAAGTTGTCATTCTTTCTGCCTCTCATTAGTGTTAATGACATATTCTAAATCATTTACTTTTTTTTTAGTTGTATAAGGACCATACAATTTAGCCCAAAGAGGATTCTGAGGCATGAGCAAGACAGACAGAATTTTATTACCAGCTGAAAAGTCCTTCCTGTAAATTTCTCTCATTCATTAATATCATTTTTGACAGAGTATATTGAAGAACAGCTCTTGATAATTCATAAGCCTTTGAAAGCTTATATTTGAAATCAGTGACATAGTCAAGATGAGTGACTTTGGAATCTTCATTTGAAAAATGATTCTTTGGTCATAACTTCAGTATTCTACGGACATTATGTCGAAAAACTATATCAAATGATTCTTATGCTGATTTCCGAACAGCAAACAACAGCACATGACCAACCTAATTCCAATCCTTTCCTGTACCAAAGCAATATGACTGAATCATATTCTTCAAAGTTTGATGAAAACATTCCAATTTCAGAGTGATAGGCAGACTATTTAAACTGTTGTATACCTAGTTCATGCATAGCACGTTTAAAAATTCTAGACATAAAACTTGTCCCGTGATCAGACTGAACAGATTTGGAAGATCCAAAAAGTGCAAAAAGTAGTTATCGAAGCTTTTACTATGGTTTTTGTTTTAATATTTCTCAAAGGAATTGTCTCTGAAAATCTTGTAGATGCACAAAATATGGTCAACAGGTATTGGTTTCTTGACTTTGTATTAGATAAGGGACCGACAGTGTCTACCAATATTCTCCTGAACGGTTCGTCAGATGCAAGAATAGGTTGCAAATGAGCATTAGGTATCTTCTGATTGGGTTTTCCTACCAATTGACAAGTGTGACAAGCTGCACAGTGTTCCGAAACATATCTTTAAAGTTTTGGCCAATAAAATGATTCAAGATCTTGTCATAAGTCTCATTAACTCCTAAATGACCAGTAAAGGACAGACTAAGAATTTCCTGTCGATATGACCTCTGTGGGACAACTTAATAGCTCAGTTACCAGTCGTCACCAGCGGTTCCCTCGGATGGTCTCCGTTTTCTCTTAAGGACTCCATTTTTCAAAAATACCGAACTAGGGCTTGTTTTGGCTTCAGATTCCTAATATCCCTCTGAAACAAACAAGAAATCTCAGGATCTTGTTCCTTTTGTCACCCTTATTAGAATAGAGAGAATATATAGTAAAAAGAGAATTACTGTGATGAATATCTGTTGATTGATGAATACTAGGACCAAACGTGACCTCATCAAAAGAATGATTAATAAATGTGTCAATCAAATGAACAATTTCCGGATGAAAATCATTCTCAAGATCTGTTTTTGTCATAGCTCTAGTAACTGCACAAGCACGATACAAATCGGAGATTTCTCTTTCAGTTTTATCCAAATGAGGCTTATTAGTTACTAACGGGTTAACCACGACGTTATCTCCAGCTATTTCATTGCCTATTAATAAATAAATTCCCTCAGTAGGTAAATAAGTCACTGAGCCAAGAATGACGGGTCCTGAGACTAAGTCTAATGCGAAATTTGAACAATGAAGAGGAAATTTAACAAAGCTGAACTCTACTCCCTGAATAAGAACACTTTCCAATAGAAGAAGACTTCTTAGACAAAGGCAAAATACCTGACTATAAAAGACTCTCAGAAGCTCCTGTGCTCCTTAATATATTAATAGTGATAAGATGGCCAGAATCAACAATAAGTGATCAAGAACCTTCAGAGATGAATAGTTCAAAATTCTCTAAAATAGAATCATACTGGAGTTTGTCTGACCCAACCAATTCATTGTTTTCAATACAAGACCATGACCTTGACCTTGACCTCTTTGAAATAAGATACCACCACCCTATTTGAATAGTTGTCTTTATTCTATTGCATATTTTTCCACCCGTATTAATCAGAAAGGACGTGTCCTTTATTACAACAAATGCATGTAGGAAGAGAAAAGGATTTCTTATCAGTCGTTTCAGATATTTGATTTCTAAAAGTTGTAGCAGTTGGTCGAGAACAAACCGTGAAAAATCTTGAAGCTCTACTTAAACTATGTTTAATGTTCTACAAGTATCGTTTATAAGTGGGTTTTGACTAGGGTTGCTTATATGAACTATTGATAACTAATGTAATTACAAACTTAGATAACCTTTTTAGGATGCAAGTTTCTCTTATTGTATGAAATTATCTTGAACATTACATGGAAATCAGAGGTATAATATTTTTGCAAGGTTTTGTAGATAGAACCGCTGAATCAGAACAATACCTGATTGTTTATCTTTAAAGAACGGATATTAGGACTTCTAGGTTTACGAAAGGTTATTCTGGCATCAAACATTTGCATATTTCAACTACGAATATTACACTTGCAGCTAAACTATTTATGTTATAGCTAGTTTTGCCTTCATAAGATTACAATTCCTATAAGCACAAACTTGCTTTCCTTTTCTGTTCTAGTCAATAACAGCATGGCTTCACATCTCGGATCAGTTTTGTTAGGTTTAATAGATCAATTGACATTACTCTCGTCATAAATATTATTTAAGCTAAAAAATGCACCACAAAATCGTTCTCAATTTACACTACGCACAAACTTTTATATAATTTACCCAAATCTGAGTTTTTATGCGTGAAATTGTTGAAAAGTTTTCAATACCTTTGGAGCTCATCGATGCACAAATATACCTTTGAAGATCTTCAACGCGTCAAAAGCGACATTGTTTGAGACGTGTGAATTAATCTATTGGCAGTTAATATGTACATTGTAAGTTATCCTTCTCCGAAAAATGCCTCCAAAGATATACATATGTTATACGGTAGATAATTGATATTTCATCAATTTGTTTTTTTTTCATTCGCAAATGTTCCCTTAATACTAATATTCTTAAATTTTTTCGAAATTTAGATCTATTGTTTTCTTAAATTCTCAACAGAAGTTAATAAATCATTATTGTTTAATAATCATTATTGTTCAATAAAAGCACATTAAATATTATCTTTCAAATGAATGTTAATGGCACAAATTTGTCTCAGAATAAAAATAAAAAAATTCAGGATTGTATTCATCACTGAAGTCGAAATAAAATACATATTCCAGAGAAAAATTTCAACTTCCTATTACCTTGGTAATGAAACTATGTCTAATTTTGTGTCCTTGAATTAAGAACGTTAAATGGTAATATTTGATCAACTAAAGTTCGTCGACATAACATTTCATCGACAAGGCACGTGGCTGACACGGTTGTTAGCTATATCTGGTCCACACGCGTGTCAGTAATGTACTGATCATCAGCGTAAGGTGTAACAAGAAGCCTGAATGGGTTACAAGTCGCTCATCTGGTTGACATTTGCCTACTAGCCAAATGCAGGAGTAGTTGGCCAAAAAATCCAGGTGAGTAAGATGCATTCTTGAGAAGTTTTTTCCAGTGTTGTTGATTGTATATGTAATAAAAACAATTGTTTAATGTTCTTTTGTCTTTTCATCCATATATGACTGCATATTAGTATCAATTGCCCATACTGAAACGTTTCTGTGCCAGGATATTTTTCATGAAAGTTCTTCAAATTCGCTTTAGTGTTTTTTTATTGATCAGTTATGAAATATTTTTTTTAATTTTAGTAACGGTGGCCGCATCTGATTCCGGGACAGCATCATTTGTGAAAATTTGAAAGACCCTAAAGCTAAGACGATTTCTGTGAAATTTGGTTAAATTCTATCAACTGGAGCGCATATAGACACATTGTGATTGTATTAAAAATTGAATATATTTTCTTGTGGAAGTAGTAACTTGTATGTAAAGAATGCAACTCTTTGAATAACAAACGGATTTTGTTTTGACATAAAACCAGATTTTCTAGAGATCGATTATTATACCAGGGTTTGTCTAAATATTTTTCTCTTAGATCTTGATAATATTTACAGAAAAAAATGCACAATATTCATCTTCTACGAATGCCAAATTATTGCGATTACAAAATTACACAAACGATATGTAGTAATAACACCATCAAGTCTGCGAATCTGTATGCAACGTTTATGACTAGAACATTTGAATCTCGAGAAGGTTTTACGGACATGAATAGATTAGATAGAAATAATGTCCTTGTATGTACAGGTTATTCCAAAATTCATCATTTATTACTAGCAATCTAAGCGGAAATATATATAGAAAGAAGAGAAATCTATCACCCGAAGCGCATATATATGGTGCTTATGTTAAACACTAATAATGTTTACAAACGAAAAATGCATGCTATTCATTTTCTACGAACGCCAAAGTGAAATAGTAACACCATGATATTTACCAATCTCTATAGACAGTTTATCACTGGAACATTTGATCACGAAAGAGCTTTACGGTCATAAATAGGTAATTCCATGGAAAGATACTTCTCATCGTTTAATAATACCTTAATAATAATCGTTTAATATTATACTTTTTATGAAACCTATATCATGTCGACTGCGTGATTTTATCATACCAGTTTTGACTAGTACAATCCTTCACTCTTTGAGAAAATGCTGTTACCAATACATTAACATTTCCAACATCTTGTGATATCCATACAGAACAATAGCTAAATAATAAATTTCTGACATGTTGTGCCCATGTAGCGCCTACTGGATAATTTGGGTGTAAACACAAGACTTATATAATTGTAAAATGTAAACTGTACCGATTTATGCACCATTTAAAATACAGATTTCATAATTTGTTAAATGTCCTCAATTGCGAAATAATTATTTTTTGTCTTATGCAAGTTAACTGCCATTCCAGCGGTATTACAAAACCGTCCTATTGTGTGTATCTGTTGCTACAATGCTATCACTGTATCGGTGCAATCAGTTACACCATTAGCATATAAGAGCCCCGAAGATCAGGGGCATGTTTGGAAATAAAAAATATCTTTACCACAATTTTATCTCAGTAACCGAATCATATCGTTGATATACAAATAAAATAATAGTGGACTCAAAACACGACCTTGCCTAGTCCCCATCTTACAGCGAAACTATCAGATTATGCCTTCACTTGACTTTATACATGACAGCAAGTTGGAGTACAATGAATTTAAAACGGATAAAATCTTCCCAATTATACATTTTGAGGCAAGAACTTTCCAGAATTAACGTGTTCCATATTGCCAAAAGGTTTTGAACAACATACATACATGCATACCTGTATATATATATATATATATATATATATATATATATATATATATATATATATATATATACTATATATATATATATATATATATATATATATATATATATATATATATGCAGTAAACTGACAACTAACAGTGCAAAACTGGTATTTAACTAGCTTGGGCGCTTTCTACTCTTAATGAGTCTTTTTCAAAAGCATATACAAAACATAGACAAGACAGTAGTATATAGTAGTAATTATCTTTTGCAGCTGACACATTTTCTTTTAAATAATTCTCTAAATTTGCTTAATAGCTACAATTACTACTATAACAATGAAATATGCGGGATATAATTTGCACTTACATAAACGTACATAAAATAACAGATGTTATTATGGCCAATCGATTTCTAGGTCAATACAAATATTTTCCAGTATCCGCAACAAGTTGATATAAACTAGTTGAAACATAATAAATTTAAAGGTTTAATTCCTTTAGAAACAGCCATGTAAAGTTTGCAAACATTATGGTTTTTCTGTTTTATTTGTTTGTCTTGTTTATGTTTTGTATATACTTTTGAAAAAGCCTCGTTAAGACTTGAAAGTGCTCAGGCTAGTTAGATTATATATATATATAAGAATTAAAAGGTTAAAAGTGCTACTAATAATGGTATGATAAGCAGTGGTATTGTACACTTGAAAAAGTCAATTCCTGTCCCATCCAGACCTTAAAAGCCTTTCCAGACTTGAGTCTAAGTACACTTTGTGCAACTTCCTCTTGGGATATATGTTCATTACGTCTATCAAAAGAGGTTCCTCCTCAGCACTATTATCAATGATGTTTTTTTAATATAGTAAGTTCTTAAAATAATTATACCACTCTGAGTCAGATAAGTCGCGTTTGCTAAAAAGTCATGTTACCACATGATCTAAGAGTTTTCCTAAACTTTTGTGGATTCTTTCTTACAGAAAACAAGAAGGCTTCTCTGTTTCTCTTGATAGGTTTTTCTTTACATTACAAATGTATTTGAATTTATTCATTGCACATTTATGCAACTGAAAATTCACGAGAGAGTTAGTTAGTCCAAAACTGCTCATAAACTTATCAACAATAGGTTGAAATGATTTTTTTCTTAAATAGAAGAGATTATGTCGAACTATCTTCTCTTGGTAGTCTCTCGGGGGCCGAGGAAGACATGTTGTGCGGTCTCATCGATGATGGACGCGCATGTGGCTCCCGAGTCCAAATTCCGATGCACACAGGCGGTTGCAGGTGGGGCATGGGACACCGGTGGTTGGGGGTGGCTGGGACTCAGCTCTGTGACGTCTCTCACGAGCTTCAGCAAGATGCTGGCGGCGGTCAGCCTCGAAGGTGGAACTGGTTTTTCTGGTCAGGGCTTACCAGTGACTTCTGTCTGAGGCAGCGAGCTCGAGCTGGTGGGGTTGAAGGTCTGCCCATTTGATGTGCGTCTTGAGGTTGTCTTTGTACCTCTTGCGAGGGAGGCCTTGGTTTCGGTTGCCCTGGGTTAACTCGCCAAAGAACAGCTGCTTTGGGATTCTGTTTTGATCCATGCGGATGACATGGCTAGTCCAACGAAGCTGGGCTTGGATTAGTTTGGCTTCGATGCTGGTTGTGTTGGCTCTATCAAGGACTTCCTGGTTGGGGATTCGGTCCTGCCACTTGATCCGCATGATGGATCTCAGGGAGCGCTGGTGGAATTGTTCCAACTGACTGATGTGCCTTCGGTAGACAGTCCACGTTTAACAGCCATACAAGAGAGACGTGAGGACAACTGCACTGTACACCTTAATCTTTGTTGACAGGCGTATGTCCTTGTGCTGCAAGACCTTGGTTCGGATTCGTGCGAGTGCTTGGCTGGTTTTTGTATCCTCGCAGTGATCTCTTTGTCCAGGGAGCCATCACTGGATATTGTGCTGCCTAGGTATCTGAAACTGTCCACAGTCTTGAGCTGCGTATCGCCAATGGTGATGCAGGATTGTGAAGGGACAGTGTTTGGGGCGTGCTGGAAGAGGACTTCTGTCTTTCCTAGGCTAATTGTGAATCCAAACAGATTGGATGCTTCAGAGAACCTGTCCACAATTGTCTGTAGGTGAGTCTCTTCATGGGCCATGAGGGCACAGTCATCTGCAAAGAGTGCTTCAGTGATGAGTCTTTCTAGCGTCTTGGTTTTTGCAGCTAGGCGACGGAGGTCAAACACTGATCCGTCCAGGCGATATGTAATGTAGATACCAACGTCAAGGTCACGGATGGCATGGAGCAGTACCTGCGTAAAGAAGAGGTTGAAGAGTACCGGAGCGAGTACACAGCCCTGTTTGACACCGTTAGATATGGGAAATTTCTCAGAGGGTTCACCTTCTGAGAGAATATCTCCAGTCATGTCATCAAGGAAGAGCCGGATGAAGTTGGTACACTTCTGAGGACAACCAAGCTTCTTGAGTACTACCCACAGTGCGTCTCTGTTGACTGTATCGAATGCCTTCTACAGGTCTACGAAGACGGCAAACAGATTCATGTTCTGCTCGAGGCACTTCTCTTGGACTTGTCTCACTGCGAAGATCATGTCAACGGTGCTGCGGTCTGGGCGAAAACCACATTGAGACTCGGGGAGGCTATCTTTTGACACTGCCGCAATAAGCTTGTTGAGAATGATGCGAGCAAGCATTTTGCCAGCTATCGAGAGTAAGGAGATGCCTTTGTAGTTACTGCAGTCCGCATGTATGCCTTTATTCTTATAGAGGGTCGCGGAGGTGATGTGGCATCTCCTCTTCCTTCCAGATGCTGATTAGCACATCGTTGAATGCCTCCAGAGTCTGTTCAATGAGAACCATATACACCTCCACTGGGATGCCATCCTTTCCAGATGCCCTGTCACAGTTCATTTGTTTAATGGCCGTCCTCAGCTCATATATCATTGGCGGAACATCCAGTTGGTGGTGCGTTGGCTGTTGAGATATTTGGTCAAGAGCAGATTGGCTGACCAATGAGGGCAGGTTTGGGAGCTGGCTAAAGTGTTATTTCCATCTGTCATTAATGCCAGCCTTGTCCTTTATTAGTGTACTGCCATCTGCAGCAAGCAAGAGGGCAGAGCCAGACTTTGAGGGGCCGAAGATTGACTTGATGACGCTGTAGAACTCTTTGTAGTTGTTGGTGTTGGCATAGCGTTGCACTTCATCAGCTTTCCTTTCCCACCACTGGTCATGCATCTTGCGGAGTTTTCTCTGAGCCTCAGCTTGATAGGATTTGAAGCGGTCTTTTTTGGGGATGGAGTTTGGGTCATTCTGCTAGTCCATGAATGCTTTGTTCTTTCTGGCAAGCAGATCTTCAATGGCACCGTTGTTCTCGTAGAACCAGTGTTGATGTGTTCGCTTCTTGGGGCCCAGAGTCGCCATAGCTGTCTCTCTTATCATGTCCCTGAACTTGTTCCATTTCTCGGAGGCATTTCCACGTATAGGTTCGTTGGTAGAGAGCTTGTCATCTTGGCTCTTCTGGAAGCCGAGCTAGGTGGAAGGCTGCTGAGGTTTGACAATGTTGAAGGCTGTGCGCACAAGCTTAGGACGCCTTGGATGATGTGGGGCAAAGCGCAGCTTTAGGGTAGTTCGGACAAGTCTGTGGTCTGTCCAGCATTCCGCTCCTCGCATGGCCTTGGTGATGAGGACATCCTGGGCATCGCGCTGGCGGACTATTACATGGTCGATTAAGTGCCATTTGTGAGATCTGGGGTGCATCCAGGTGTTGTTGTGTTTGTCCGCCATTCTGAACATTGAGTTTGTGATGAGGAGGTCAAATTCTGCGCATTTGCTGAGTAAGAGCAGGCCGTTGTTGTTCATCTTGCCGACACCGTTCTTGCCAAGCACACCTTTCCATCGACCATAGTCGCAGCCAGCACGGGCGTTGAAGTCCCCCAGTATTATGATCTTGTCGTCAGCTGGAACTGATCACAGTACAGAGTTGAGGTCCGCATAGAACTACTCGATGGTTTCCGCTGGGCTCGTGATGGTAGGGGCGTAAGCGCTGATGATTGTTGCGTGGTGTTTGTTGCTGATAGGTAGCCTCTCATTGATAACAACAGGCAGGTCCGTAAGTTGCTTCAGAAGACTTGATTTGATAGCCAGGCCGACTCCGTGGATCCTGTCTTCGTTCTGGGCTTTTCCTTTCCAGAAGAAGGTGTAGCCGCTTGCTAGCTCAGTCAGAGAACCCTCCTCTGCGAACCTGGTTTCATTCAAGGCTGCAATGTCGATATTGTAGCGTGAAAACTCCTTAGCAACTTGGGCTGTTCTCCTGTAAGGTCTTGCTACGTTCTCTTTGTCCATGAGAGTACGGATGTTCCATGTTCCAATAAGAAGTTTCTTTTTTTGAAGGTTTCGACCGCAGATATGGATGATCTTGCCAGACGCGGCAAACTGGCCAGATTTTGAAGGGCAGGCTATTTTTAGGCCACCTTTTCTAGGCCCCTCCCTATATAGGGTGAGCAGCGCTGTCCTGAAAAGATCTGCTCAGTCGCCCTGGATGCTGCCGAACTGTTCCGCTGCCCTGCGTACACAGCAGAACGACCATTGTCCAAGGGCCGCCTACGTGCAGGTCTCTGACTACAACTCCCAATGGTAATCTCCAATTGTTGCTTCGCCAGTCGCCCATCGCCGTAGGACTTTGGTAGGTGCAGGTAGGAAACGATGAATGTGATGATGGGGATGAATGATAAGTGTACAACATAACCTGTGCGTGAAGGAGATTTAAGTGAAACAGCCTTTGCACAGAGACAGCCTCACTCTCTCGGCCTTAGTAGTTGGGATCCAGTGGTACAAAGATTCGTCACGGCTGGGGACTACTTCGGCTGCATTGGATGGCCATGACGTCTTCAGTGCCTTGTCATGCCCTGCGCTCTCCACAAAGGGTTTGCAGTTTAGCCTTCGTGGCCGTTGGATCGCTCAGTTGATCTCTTCCGTCCAGTCTGCCGAAGCTGGCTTTGCATGCAAGGATAGGCAAGCTCCCAACTCACCGAGGGTTTGAGACCCGTCGGCTACCCTCAACCTGGTTTAGCCGGCCAGTCGAAGCCGTTGCCCGTGGTGTGTCCGCTGTGCATGCTACAGCTTCTTGGAGCCACAGGTGAGAGCTGAGCGCCTGGTGGGGACCAAAGCTGGACGAGCTACTCCCGAAAGAGCACGACATGCCCCCCCTCCACAAGAGGTACTACCCCTCCCAGAGCACCAAGAACACCACCATGTCAAACTATAGAGTCCCAAATGGTCTATAGCAAATTCAATAACACGCTTATGGACTCATCGATATTTGATTATTAATGCATATAAATCTGGCTGAACTAGTTGGAGGCTTTAACTAAAATTTGACAAAAACAGTTCCTTGAACTCTCATCATTTAAGATATATACTAGCTATATGTAAAAGTACCGTGTATATAATCGTTGTTTGTATTGTACTCTGAAATATAATAAGGAAAACGTAAATAGCATTGCAATGGGAAATGCACGCTATCATCTCCTTCTTCAAAATGTAAGTGTATAATTAGCTGGTAAAGTACCGAGGAAACCACCAGGAAGTCTAAAATGCTCGCACCTTCGTTAGCTATGCATGTAAAATTGCCATTAGGTTCATCATGTAACATGCCAGTTAAAGCGTGTATTCCAATTGTACAACGCATTGGTACAAATGATATACCGCAACTGTAATATCCCTCACAATTTTTGCTTTTTCTTGGAAGTGAATCACTTTCAACCGATACAGCACCAACAAATTTTCTATTACCATAAGGGATAAAATCTAAGAAATCCTTAATTATTGCAATAAAATCGCCTGCCAAGAGCAGTAGCGCATCTGGAAAATGTAATCTTACTCTAGCTAAGCGTGATTCGAACAACTTAACACCATCTTTCTCTTCATTTGGATCAGTTACAGAAGCGTCTCCTGAAAAATAATGTATAGAGTACATAGCATTATAACTTTAACAAGATGAAAAATAGTGCGTTCAAAATGTATAATCACACAATTATCGAATTCAGGAAATATACGTCTCACATCGCCAGATTTCAAAAAATATCTTTAATAAAAACATAGTCAACACCATTGTTTCTACACTAAAGGAACATTTATTCTTATGCTAACAAACTATTTATATCCATTCATAAAATTATAAAATACGTCCTTACTGCTCCCCCGTGTTTCACATAAACCCACAACATCGAATTTAGAACATAACTGAAAAAAACTACATGACTACTTATATTTCAAAAGACCTTCAATGTTCCATAATAAAATATGGATGTTTAATGTGCCGGGTACATCAGAGGATTCCTTGTCAGACTTAGTCCTCGGCCGACATCCTGCGAATTTTAATTAAACGCACAGTCCCTTACCCCACTGGCCAATCGCGAGTTAACCGGTCGGCCGCTGACACTATTACCATGCCACCGGCCTCGTTGATAGGTGCAAGACCACGTACACTTTGTTTACCAACATATAGCAGGTCACGATTATGCTCGTCATAATACATATCTAGCCATCAGTTACTAGTTTGTCACATTTCAGAAACGCATAACGGTTGTTTTCTTTAGCTTCATTTAAACATGGAATAAATCTTTCCTGGTAGCACGCACTCTCTGTATAAAGTCTTAAGATAACCTGTAAGTCACACCTCTCCCACGTTGTTGGCCTTGTTCTTTTAACCAAATTTTGTTTGTGAATTAATGGTTCATTGACATTTGATTGATACACGGTAACACGTTGATCATCGATTATTTAAAGTGGAAACATCTCTAAAATCAGAATACTTGCAGACCCTATTAATACGCTCCAGTCCCTTTGGAACGTAATTAAATGGGATTGTTTTGACTTCAACTTGTGACCTCGAACCATCCTTTTGTTAGATTGTGAGGGTTTAAACTTTCACTGCCCACTATATATCACAATGTCATGATTTGGAGTCAATCTACAGCAAAATTCAACAGAATTATCAACTCAATTATTGTTTACATTTCTATTAGTGACACCTCTTGTACACAACACAATCTCCGTGACCTACATTTGACACTTTATTGTATTTGCTTAAGATTTTGTGTTTACCATCACACTTTTTTGTGTTTTCGTATATAATATTATTATATCTTAAATCACAAATCATGTTTAGCGGATGCATATTGATGAGTAATACACACTCATTTTAGAAGTAGGTCACTGTGATCATTTGTTCATGCTTCACTGACTTTGGGTAAATTAGTGTTTTGCTGTTCGTGCTTGAATCAATACACTTGATGATAATATGCATGCCGCTGTTTGAATGTTATGTAACACTGTTACGATTCTATGGTCCTTAACAGAAAGAAGCGAAACTTACAAGCTGATTAAAATAAAGAATTAATTTACAAAGTAAAAGTATGAGACACTTGTCCTATTACATGTCCAAAAAGTATAGAATGTTACAAATGAATGTGCACCATGTTATACCACAATGATGTAATCAAGAATGTCTTTGAGCGAGTTCTCAGTACTCCCAAGTACTGTTTTAGTCCAAATAACTGATGAACACTTTTTAATTCCTACGAATAATTAAAAATAATTCTCTTAAATTATGTCCGAACACATCCTTAAGTGACTAAATCATAAAAGAGGAATCAATAATTG
>JAECUM010025940.1:0-96079 GCA_016617855.1 Megalonaias nervosa | reverse complement strand
ACTTTGTGATATAAAATAAGCACGATGTACCCTCCCACACATTGTAAGAGGTGACTGAAAGAGACAAGAGGTTAGTGGTTATTGCACCAGGCTCATGACTGAAAGGGTATGGTTTTAATCCTACAATTGGATCAGCCATGGTGGACTACAGTTATGTGTCTTTGGTACTTTACTACAGTTGCCTCAGCACAAAATAACCAGCTTGTGCTGCTGTGATGTACACCAAACCAAATAAAACCACTACAGCATAAACCAAAAGTTATTTGCAGAAAGTATTAATTTGTGTATTTATATTTCAAGTATTGGCTTGGAAGATGTGCAGTGGTATGTGTACATATTAAAGGCAAATGACTTCTTCCAGGATTTGAAGATTTCCTCCATCTAAATGTCACTGCACAGCAGAGACCACCTAAATGTCATTAAACAGCAGAAACCACCAAAATGTTATTACGAAAAAAAACCCACCTAAAAGGTATTACATAGCTGAGACCACTTAAATATCATTGTGTCAGCCTTAAACTTTCAAGTTTATAACTGAAGTTATTAGAACTTGTTTAATCTTCTTTTTTTGCAGTTAGCATAAATAGGTGTGAAAATTGATTACCCTTCACCTAATCACAAGGTATAATTCTGGTACAGTATAAGGTAGGACCAGTGGTAAAAGTTTACTGTAACATGTGCTGACATTACTTATTTTAATGTTGTGTTTAGTTCAGTTTCATAATGTTTTTAATTTGGAGATAAAATGATTATTGTGTGCAGCTAAATCAGTTGCTATGGTTATTTGCAGTGGACTGGGAGACCTCTTTTTTCACTTTGCTTAAATTGTTAAACTTATAAGCTGAAGATTACTTTTTCTGATTAAAGATAATTATTAATAGTACATTACACTTCATAATATGGCAGACATAATTCGCTCCTTCCTGTCCTTTGTTTTAAAAATTTGGAGAGTTGCTATTTGTAAAGACACACACTGACACCAATAATTAGAAATGTTTTATTACTTTTCAGGTGTTCCTAATGAGCTCTTGGACCAGATCGCCCAGCTTAAGCAGGAACTTGACAGACTCTCACAAATGAGGGAGAAGGTAAGGACAGATTATCTGTCTCTATGACTGAAAGAGGCAGGCCAAGATCCCTAATGGTCACCGCCTGTCTTTAACTTGGACAGAACAATTCCATGCTCTGTATGGAGGCCATGCATGGTTTGTATTATTAATGAAACGATTGGATATTGATGATTCGATTATGAGAACGCAGCTGTTTCAGAACTATTTGCTTATTCTTTCAGGGGTTGATTGCACATACTTTTTATAGCCAAACAAATTTGATCCTAATTTTTTATTAAATATATGTGACTTGTGTAGTTAATAATGCTCTTCAAAGGCAAGAATTTCCATTTATATATAAATAATAAAGCATCATTTATTTAAACCTGACCTTCATTTTCCAGAATTAATTCATGCAAGGAACTGTGTGGTTTTTTTCTTTTACTTTTCATGCAAATGAAAACTTGCCAGTAAAAACACATGTGATGTGTAGCATATTTCCATGAGAGGGCAAACAGAAGGCATGAAATTACAAGAGCATGGAATGTTTCTTTTTCTTGTCATATTGTTTGATTTGTATAACTGAACTTTTGCAAAACTAATTCCTATTTGGCTGTAGTAATGATAGAAAATATTCACTTGTAAGCAAACCCTAGCAGTGCAGAAATCTTGTTAGATCTAGTAGTGAGCTAAAAATAAAATCTGCTCCAATTTAGACCATCAAGTCTGCTCTCTTTGTGACCTGTGCATAATGCCCAGCAAATTGCTAGATTCAAATCTGTTATCACACAATTCACAGTTAGATCCAGGTATATGCTGTTGGGTTAAAATTGTAAGAAAAAACAATGGACTAGTCCCTGCTATGCTGGAGTATTCTGTGATGGCAGATTGGGATCTATGCTTTTTGCAGTTGGATGCATATTTTACATAGGTAAACTGGTATCTGTCAGGATTTTTTATGCTTTTAGAGGCTTTCAGAATAAGGTATATATAGGGGTCCAGAAAGTGCAGTGGTTAACACAACTTGCTTTTCATCTCTGCAGTCTGAGGTTTGATCCCAGTACAGACACATGAAAGGATTAGTAGTTTCCCATGGATCAGCGATTGGTAATTTTTCCAGATGTCACACTTAAACTATCCAATCAATGCACAATGAAGTACTTTTCATGAAAAAATGAAGAAAAGCTGTGACATATAGGAAATATGCACTGCAAGGGTCATGAATTACATGTGCATCTTGAATATAGTAGTAATCTACAACTATTGCATGTCATATATTCAGATGTATTTTTGATACTTATTCTTACTTCTTTAAACAGCTTAGTACCAATACATAAACGGATTACTAGTTTTAGAATAAATGCATACTTAGTGGCTTTGATGTAATCCACATTCTTAATTCAATGCACGATTAATTTTAATACTGTTATAGAAATGGTGTCGGAGTTTCTCATTTTCTATCTTTGTAGGTACTTTTTTCATGGTATACTAATAAAAATAGCTGATTCAAATTGTAAAAGCATATGCTCATAGTTTTATGAATAAATCTTTTTCCTTCACATTTTCAGGTCTCCTAACTTAGCATCTATGCTCTTTCTTTGGCATCAGTCTAAAATTCCACAGGCCTACCTCATTGACTCAAATACACAAAAGAGTTGGACTTTTTTGTCTGAACAGTATGATCCAGATTCATATTTCTTTGTATCTTATTTCTTAGCTTAGTTTGCATTATGAATTGGGATAATTGTTTCATAGCAGTATTTTTATGGCATAATGATGGTTTGGGGTCAAGCTTTAATTGACCTTGAGATTTTAAGTCACCTGGTGTGGAGTAGTCAGTTTTTGAATCCATGGTGATTCTATCTGCATAATTTATATTCTTTTTCTTCCCATGGAAGGGCTAGAAAAATTCATTGCTCAGTAGCCCAGGACAATGAAAAATCCATTGCCCAGAAACCTGGGGACAATGTTAATCAGTTGCCCTGTAACATGGGACAACATAAAATTAAAACTGGACAACCAGCTTTTTTGGCAGTTATTTAAAATAAGCATATTACAGTTTGCCATGATGCAAGTCAGTGATATGGGCTCACTAAATGAAATTACATGAAAAACAGATATCTTTGCACTAATTTTCACATAATATGCAGTGCTAAATTTTGAATAATTGGGTAATTAATTAGCAGATTTTTTTGTCATTCAATCATGTGTATGTTTGGTAACCAGATTTTCAGTTTGGTTGTCTAGTGGGCAAAACCACGCTTCTTGAAAGTGTTTCTACCCCTGCATGGCTTGCTCTGGGTGATTGTTTCTGTCTCTTTCATGTTCAAGGATTAAAGTGCAATGTTGCACATTCTTTTAACTTGTATTTGGTATCTCATGGAATGTGATATATAACTGCATAGATATATTGAAGTGTTCTTGGCATTCCCATGCTTTCTTTCATACACTGCACTAGATTGATTTTGTGTTCTCTTTATTATTCATGGAATTGATTTGATGCATAGACCCCTTGTTTAGTGTCCATTTCCTGGGTTGTTTTTTGTATTTGTGACTTGCTTGTAATAATGTAGAAAGTACTTCCCTTGGTTCTGCTTGAATTGTGTGTTTATTGTTCCAGTCATTTCCCATGGTTAGTTATTAACTGTATCCAAGATGTCAACACTTTAATAAGATATTTGGCTGTATACTTTATGGTCCTATGGCTTTCTGTTTGATGTAGTTCAAAGCCTTTCCTCTTCTTCAGATTAGAATTTGAACTGGTTAATAAGCCAAAATTCTTCAACTTTCTTTTATTATGCACCATATATTCTTGCTCATAGGTTGGGACTAACTGCAAACAGCATAGACCCAGATCTTCTGTCACATCATGTGCTTGCTGATTAGTGTCGATTGCAGTTTGTTCTGCTGATTACTCCTAACAAACTGCATCAACCCAGAGCTACTGGTACATTATGCACAGCAGACCTGGGTCTGTGCAGTTTTCAGTTAGACTTGACTTATAAGTGAGTGTATATGGTAATTGGTCTCTAAGTGATGTTAATTTGCTTGTTGTTTTTATGATTGGCTTTGTATCCATTTGATTAGCAAGACACACTGGCCAGTTTTTTATGTTCAACATTCTTCATTAGTGTATATATAGTGTGGATTCATATTAATGGTATGACATCTTTGGAATGGTCTTGGATAGTAAGAAAATAATAAACTGACAACATTTGGATTGTGACAAATCTGTTGATTGATAGGCAAGGTTTTGATTGGTCTAAGATCTAATTCTCTCTGGTTATGTTATAAATCATTACTATTTCTAATCAATCTTTGGATCTTATTTCTACACAAAAAGTAACTTTCATGTAGAATATCACATTTTATTTATTTATATTTTGGGGGAAAAACTTAATAGCTGCAATTTTTTATCAGACTTCTCATAATACATTTTATTCCTACATTTTGATGGATGTTCAGACTTCTCTTATCACCACACAATGCTAATATTTGTGGTTTGAGGATCCTTTTGTACTGACCTTTGGTGAAGGAATTTCCAGCCTTTGTGACTGCTCTTTTTAATATCGTTTTTTTTAATCTGGTATTTTAGTGTTGCATGGGTGGATGAGAGCAAAGATTTAGATATTTTTATTAGCATTGTATGATGCCATTTACCAAAATATTTGAAATTATTTCAGGATTCAGAAAATGAGGTAAAACTCCTACACCATCTAGAATGTAGAGTCTTGGTAGCAGAAACAATATTTGTAGAATTTTGGTAGCTCTTACCTCTGAATTGTTTGGCTTTGGGGATTTTGATTGCTATGACCTCAGAATGTTTGTGCTTTGGGGATTTTGATTGCTATAACCTCAGACTCTTTGTGCTTTCAGGATTTTGTTGTGGGACTAAATGAAACTGTTAATAGCTAGGCTTTAACCCAGTATAAAGCAAGAGAGAGAGAGAGAGAGAGAGAGAGAGAGAGAGAGAGAGAGAGAGAGAGGGAGGGAGGGAGAGAGAGACCATCCCATGATGATAGGCCACCATAAGTTGCACCATAGTATTGCATGTTTAACTTTCCCCTACAAACATGCAGAAGAGTTTATACCATGCCATGGTGGTGATAGTGGCAACATCAGCAGCGATGCGGAATAGGCATTACCAAATGTACACCTTTGTAATCAGGTCAGTTTCTCAAACACTGTTGTTTGCACAGTCATGAAGCATTTAAAGTGTATACATCCTGAGGAGTATTACTTCACCATACCAAATGTAGGTCACCATGACCTAGTTTTGGGGCTGTAGTTATCATGCACACATTTTACAATTAGGGCAGTTTCTGGGATGCCATTGATTGTATAGTTATGAAACTTTATATGTGCATACATTACATTCATCGACAAAAGTAGACCAGAGTAACCTACTTTTACTTTAAATTTTTGCATTAGCTCAGTTTTTTCACACTGTTTTATATACAGTCATGAAAATTGGTGAGTATTCTTTTTGGAAGTTATTATTCACCAAGGACAAAAGTAGGTAACAGTAATTTGCTTTTCATGCTCTAGTGACTTCTCATGATTTTGGATTATGCCACAGTAGTGCAGAGGGGAGACATAGGATTCCATGGAATTCGTGCTTACCACTGGTCCACCTTAACAACACACATCTTATAAGAACATCGTTTCATTGCAGAATAAAAGAGGGACCACAGTTATTCCTGACTTAAGCAAGTTTGCCCTGAACATTTTATCCACATTATAGTAAATACATTTATTTCCAAAATAATGGGTCAAGGCCCCATTCTTAGTTTGCCCAGAAAAATCCCTGTGCTTCAGTGTGTTTATGATATTAAATACATGTAGTCCTAAAGGTATTCTGAATTGAGTTCAGCAGTTGAATACTGTTAGGTTTTTCTTGCTAGATTAGTTAAGATTTAGATGCCACAAAAATAAACTTTGGCTTGAAATAATTAAATACTTTTTCAAAGCTTATAAAGATAACTGAGACCAGATGATCATGCCCTGTCTTTGGCATGGCATGTCATATACATTCTAAGTATTTTTAGCTGTTCTGGTGGAACATCAAAGTTGGTCATATTGGCATAAAGTTTTCACAGCAAGACTTGTCCTGATGTTTGGTAAAATTAAGTATAATGTTGAATATGGACACCATAGTACATATGATGTGCAATGAAAACTTTGTTTGTTCTCCCATGGCTATTTGTAAGGGTTATTGCCCATTATGACATACTGTTAATAGACGTTTGTTAAAGCAGCTACTCTTGCAGTTTTAATAGATTGCTGTGAAACTGAGTTCATCGTCATCAGATATTCCTGTTGTCCTATCATTTCCCTCAAACTATAGTAAGAAGAGGTTTGCATTTTTGTTATAATAGACTCCTCACTGTTATGGGGAAGGGATGAGATGAAGGTTCATCATTTCTTTATTCTCCCCCCCCCATTTTATTTATAGACCTATTCAGATTTCACATGTGAAAATATCTTGACATTGTCTGAGACAGTTTCATTGCTCTTGTATTCATGATATAAAATTTATGGCCAAAGGTCATTCACAAAATGAATGTTGTACTGCACTTAAAGGTATTTTGTGACTGTTTAAATCTTATATGATAAATCACACAGCCTTGTGATCAGAATGTCAGTCAAGTTTTTCAGCGTACACGTAATTACATAATGTCTTGTATGGTTGCCAACATATAGTATTGATCAGTTGTTTTTAGGTATTGGCATATGTTAGAATTAGACACTGATATATGGTAGTAGGTTACAGTATTCTCCTGTGTTAAGCACAGTGAAACATCCTAATAAATTTTCAAAGAGTAGTGGATGGTTGTATTATCAGACAAGATCTCACAAATAAATATTTGTTGAAATTTTGTAAAAATAGAGGTGGGCTTTATCATCAAGCACTACATATTATCAGAGAAATGTTAAAATTATAGGGAATAGCTGGCATCTTCTTTAGGAAATTTAGTCTTTTCTCAGTTTTGTCTTATCTGCAAACAACAGCCAAAACATTGGAATCATTTTTCTGAAATGTCATTGGTACTTTTGAAATAGTTGTCAACATTAAGACTTTGCATTTGGTTCAGTTTCTTTGACACTGTTATATGTACAATCTTGAAACTTAATGAGTATATTCAGTTTGAATGGTACCATTTATCATTGACAAAAGTAAACCACAGTGACCTATTTTATGCACCACTGATTACATGTTTGCATTTAGCTCAGTTTCTTTGACACAGTTGTTTTGCATTAAGATTTTGCATTTAGTTCAATTTGTTGTATCTACAGTCATGAAATTTGATGGTTGTATTCATCTTGAAGTGCACTACTTACCATAGGTAAATGTAGATCACTGTGACCTAATTTTAGCACATGAATGGTTAAATTAAAGTCTTGCATTTATGTCACTTTCTTGTAAGCTATTGTATGTACAGCCATGCAACTTTACAGGAATGCTTTTGAAGGACACTACTCACCATGGACAAAGTAGGTCATACTGACCTAAATTTCAAGATTAATTTAGGTGTATGAACTTGTATAGTCATGAAACTTGTTGATGTACTCATCTTGTGAAGGTACTACTCATTCAGGCTATAGTAGATTATGGTATGGTGACCCACATTTCTTGCTACAGCAATTTTGCAATGTGTTTTGCATTATGCCTTGGTGGAGCAGGTGAGACATAACAATCTGTGGAATTCTTGTTCTCCATAATATTGCTGAACTTAAATTGCCAATGTTTAACTGGATGGACTTTTTATCTTTTTTTTCAATCAATGCTGAATATCTGAATTCTGTACTATTTATAAAACATAGCAGTTTGATTACATGTACCAGAAAATCTATCCAACAGCTGAATTCCAGAATACAGTGTATTTCCATTGTCATACTCTCATCTAGCCCACATTCTCAGTATATCTAATATCTGTTTACTAATATTCTTTGTCTTCATTTCTTTTCTTTGTCTTTCTAGCAAACATCTGATGCATTTTATGATTCTTCCTATCCTCCTCCACCTCATCCTCAGACTCCTGCACATGTTATCTCTCAAACAGCAATAAGAAAATCTTTGCCTGCAACTCCTGTTGAGTTGATCCCATCAGGTTTTGAACCCATTAAATCTGTGCCTCCCATTCCTGTTACGACAGTCCCATCAGGTTTTGAAGCCATTAAATCTGTGCCTCCCATTCCTGTTACAACAGCCCCATCAGGTATTGAAGCCATCAAATCTGTGCCACCCATTCCTGACAAGACATTCCCATCAGGTTCTGAAGTTGTTAAATCTGTACCTCCTGTTCCTGACAAGACATTCCCATCAAGTTCTGAAGTCATTAAATCTGTGCCTCCCATTCCTGTGAAGACATTCCCATCAGGTTCTGAAGTCATTAAATCTGTGCCTCCTGTTCCTGTCAAGACATTCCCATCAGGTTCTGAAATTGTTAAATCTGTGCCTCCTGTTCCTGTCAAGACATTCCAATCAGGTTCCGAAGTCATTAAATCTGTGCCTCCCATTCCTGTCAAGCCATTTCCATCAGTTTCTGAAGTCATTAAATCTGTGCCTTCTATTCCTCTCAAGACATTCTCATCAAGTTTTGAAAACATTAAACATGTGCCTTCCAGTCCTGTTAAGACATTCTCATCAGGTTTTGAAACTGTTGAATCTGCTCCTTCCAGTTCTGTTGATTCATTTCCAACAGATTTTGAAGTTTTTGAAAAGAGGCTGAAATTTGTTGAAGAAGGTCTTAAGGCACTAAAAAATGATATTGTAAGTATAAATAATTTTCAATGGCATCCTGATGTGGACAAGTTACCCATCTGGTTGAGTAAGATGGAGCTAGAAGTTCAAGAGTATTTGGGCACTTTTACTCCTAGCCTGAGTTCAATTCCTGGCAAGATTAATAGCGAGAAGAGTAACGAGGACTTAAAGAAGGAAGAGTCAGAATTGGATAATTTGAACCTGGTAACATTTATGGAGGAGGGTATGAAAGTTATTGATGCCCAGTCCCCTTCTGACCCTGGTGTCTTTAATCCTACCAATCAAAAAATCAGGGATCTTGCCAGTATCCTTAATGAACAGCTTCATGGGGTTCGGGAGAAAGTGTTTGTCATTGATCATCAGCTGAGGCAGATGGCAAAAGGGGTTGAGTTTGCTCTGTTTCGTGCCAGAGCAGTTGGGACATCAGATTTGGTTTGTTCATTTTTTTTCTTTAACATTCAAATTTTAATTAAATCTACCAAAAATGTAATATATTAAGATAAGATGCATTGGAGGAATGCAACTATAATTGGTAAAGAAACAATACAGACATAAGGCCAAACTTTGTTGATAGTCTGAGCATTTTGGGGTTAAGTAAGTCAAGGTCATTATGACTGAAGCAAGAAAATGGTTTTCTGCATAATGAAATTAGTTTTACATCACACATGTTGAGCAGACTGTATGCTTTGGGTAAGAAATAAGCCAATTGATTTTAGGGTCAAAATCAAATCTCACTATGGCTGAAAGAGGAAAAATGACAATGATGACAATAACATTGGTTCTACATCACAGAGCGGGACCAAACTTTGTGGATAACACACACTTTTCATAAGGAAGAAGTCTAGTGACGGGGATGGGTTGCATCAAAATGTTAAAAATCAAGGTCACGGACAAAGGAAAAAATGGTTTCTGCACAAAATGTTCAGTTCTCCATCATGTATTATCACTAAATTTGTGGATGACTTGAATACAAGACCAGATCAAATCATATGGTGTATGTACTGATGATTTAACTGGAATTCACCAACAAAAAATTATATTCATCAGGTTTCATTCTGGAAACCAATAGTCCAATTGGATGAAATTTAAGCCCAATTTGAGTTTGACATGTTAGATGTCTGGTATTAAACATTAAACTTGTTTGGTGAAATGTGGGGCCTAGTTATAGCAGTTTTAGGTAATTAAATTATGAAATTATACAATTTCTGTTATGGTTTCTTTTTTATGTCACTGCCTCCAAAATCAAAGGACTTTTGACATCTCATAGAAAACATTTTCATTGGCGAATTTAAAGCCCTTGTGTTTCTAGTCATGTTTGCATGTATGTTTCAAGACATACATTCTGTAACTTTTCATCCATTGTTTCTACCTGACTTCCTCCACTGCATCTTTCACTATTAAGTCAATCTGATCTCTTTGTTGCTTCATTTATGCCAATTGCCAACATGTTGTTTTTTTTCTCTTTATTCTGTTATTGTACATAGCAGTTACCAAGGCAAATATCCATAACAGATATGGCAAAACCTGAAGGTGATAGCATAGAAACATCCACCACAGGTTTGGTACAACCCACTACAAGTCAGGACAAAGTGACTTCCATAACTGGGTTACAGAAACCTAGTATTGACAGTGTTATAATGGTTCAACAAAAACCTAGTATTGACAGTGTTACAATGGTTCAACAAAAACCTAGTATTGACAGTGTTACAATGGTTCAACAAAAACCTAGTATTGACAGTGTTACAATGGTTCAACAAAAACCTAGCATTGACAGTGTTACAATGGTTCAACAAAAACCTAGTATTGACAGTGTTACAATGGTTCAACAAAAACCTAGTATTGATAGTATGACAACGATTCACATGAGACCTGACAGTGCCAAAAATACCATAATAGATGATACCAAGCCAGTCACTGAGAGCACAATAGTGACTATCCCAGATGCTCTGAAGCCCAGACGTGATACTGGCCAAATCGACCAAACTGATGAATTGAAGTCCATTAGAGATAGTTTCAAAAAAGCCACACCAAGTGTATGGATGCCTGGCAGTGAAAGTGGCTTTGACAGTAGAAGTGAAGCTGAAAGCAGTAGTGATATAGGAGAAACCAGAAAGATTATGGTGCCTTTTGTTCTAGTTCTCCTTGTTTGTTCAGATTCTTGTTTATTTTCTTGTTCTAGTTCACACAGAAATCACAATCAGATCTGTAATTGCCAGGCAGTCTTCCAAAACAGGTCCTTGATATATTCACAAAATGGCAGCTTCATATAAATGTTCATTTTAATGTTGCATCTGCTTTCATTGAAAGTTGATTTAAAGGGGTCATCTGCAGGTCTGTGGTCAAGGTCACAGTAGTCTTTTGAGATTATCATACCACTGGTTTCCTTTTTGGAAAATAACCATTAAACCATGCACTCATGTTAAGTAGAAAATATATACTATCCCTTATGTTTAATGGAGGTTTTGTAAGTTCTTATGTCGGCAATGGTCAAGAGGAGGAGTTGATTGATTATTTTCACAGCGTTTGTCAAGTCCTTTATTGGCAGAAGCTAGATGTAGCAATCACTTTTTCTGAAACCTCATTGTTAAAGTTTTCATTTTAGAAGTCTTGTTTTGCTAAATTAATGCCCTCATTATGAAAGATTGTGCACAGGTGCAGCATGCAGACCATGGCCAGCTTCTGGTAAATATTTTATTTAAATCAAAGACTAACATCAGCATCTTTTAAAATGTGCCAAGTCCCAGATGTTATTGTCAGTTTTTTACAATTGCATACGAGTTCATTTAGTTCATCAGACTTTTGAAGGACATTTGTTCCATGCAAGACAAGAACAATGTAAATTTCATCACTTTTAGAATTTTGTTTGGAAGCTCCTCATCAGACTCAGTTGAAATGGAAATGACATTTTAAATTGAAAATAATTTTGATTATTTGTAGATTCTAGACACAAGGATTTTCTTTCAAGCAGATATAAAAGGAAAAGTTGGTTAAATTTTCTTTCAAACATTTTTAACAGTATTATATAAGACCTTCAAGGTGTGATGGTTTACTTCATTAGCCACTATGTGCTACTGGTATATGAGCAAATCAACAACATTTTTAATATTCAATAACACTAATACAAGACCATGCTCAAATGCACCCCATTTTACAAGAAGATTGAATACTGAATGGTATAAACAGAGTAAACAGACTTTTTATATAGATTTTCATGGTTGAATAGAAGAAATAAGAACAGCAGAAGACTTGGTTGTCATGGGAACAAAGTTTGGTCCACATGAAAATAGAAAATAGCAAGTGACTAATCTGAAACATCTGTCTTCTTCATAAAGAAATTAAGCGAAGTGTTGACAGATAAAAACCTATGATGAAAGTCCTTAATTTTGGAGTCCTGAAAACTTGTTTCAGTGAAAACTTTTTTCCCCCCTCCATTTTCCCACCATGTTTTATTTTATATTATCAGTTTTCTTATATTACACATGTATAAAACACATTTCTATTTTGTTTATTTTCATTTTGAAACTGCCATGTTGTCAGTACACTCAAGGCTTGATCTGCAGTTGTTCTTTATTTGCAAACTATACAAGCATTATGTTGATATGCAAAGTTATGATGCCATATTTGATGTAAAATCTACACATGCCTTAATAAACACCCCCTCCACACCACAACCCCAATAAAATCACTTATAAAGAATGACTGGGAGACAAAATGTTGCTAAAACCAACCTAGAACACCACAAATCTTAGAATTTAGTTAATTTCATGCATACATGCACATTCAAACTAATTTTGAATGTCAAATCAGTCTCAGAAATGGAAAATTATGTAGTTTTATTGGGCATTACCAATGTGTGGTGAGAAAATACACCACCAAATTGAAAAGCTCACCATATAGCCAAAGGGAGCTAACTATTTGTATAAACGTGCACATGATGTGACTTTTTAAAAACAAAATCATTAATTTGCGCTATTACAGATAGCTTTAACCTGATGAGATTTATGTAAGTAACAATTTGTTAAAAGTGCACAGGTGGATATTCCATCAAATAGGGTTCTTAAATTCACTTGTCCAGCATTATATTACATAATATATACATATAAGTGAAGTCCAAATGCAAACAAAAGATCTGCCATCAGATAATGTACTGGCAGATAAAGGCCTATTTTACTTATTCTTCTAATTACTTCTAACAAACTGCATAGACCTAAATCTTCCAGCATATTATTCACTGGCAGATCTGGTTGTGTGAAATTTGCAGTTGGATCAGACACATAAGTGAGTATATACTGTACATCAGATTAAAATTTTAAAGAAGTTATTCCTGTCAGATTTATATTGATGGAGAGTAAAAAATATATGTGACATTTAAATTAATGTTTCAGTTTAATGATACCTAGTAGTGTTTTGCATAAAAGTGTTGCTGATTTTGAAAACATGCATTTCAAAAGATTTCATTTATGTACAGTAATAAATCCATTTTGAAGCTGTAATAATGGTTTAGATAACCAGGTCTAGCCTGAAATTCAGCTAATTTTGATTTATTCTTTTAATTATAAATAGTTCATACAGTGTATGAGAGAATATTTCTGCTTATTCTCATTGTACTTTATCAGCTTGCATGTGTTGAGAACATTATGTTCTTCTTCTATCAGTTGTACTGTTAGCTTTGCTTTTATGCTGTGCTTTTATTCTGTTTTGTTTTTCAGACTTTCAGCATCTATTTTGATTTTTCATTGTGCATTGAATAACCTGTTTTCAGGCTACATTTCACATTGTTGCTACTTTAATAAGCAAGCAAGGAGTTTAAATTTATAAAGATTTAGTGTATTACCATATATAAATGAATTGCAAAGATGCCATCATGCAATTAATTTAGAATCTTATTATAGACATGAAAAAGTTAAAATAAAAATTATTTCAATAGTCATGCTTAAATAAAAAAATATCAACAGTTCATTGTATCTTAGTTGAATACAAAAATAATTCCCTTCGTATTTGGAGTTAGTATTTTATATGTAATGAAAATTTTTTAAAATAAAATGTTTGAAAATACATGCTCATTCGCTGTATTGAAAATGATAGAGATGGTATGTGCTTATTGTAACAATAAAACAGTAATAGAAATAATAATCAATTCATTTGAATAGAAATGATTTCAAATTCTCAGTATTTGATAGATTGTCTGAGTTGGTAATCTTCATTATCACCTCATTATGCTGTTTTGGATTGTTTTATACATTCAGCATATATAATTGCTAATATATCTGTTAATCTTGACAAATAGGACAGTGAAGCTCTCAGCCGAGCCCAGCAGGCCATTCTCAAACTACAGGCAGAGTTGGAAAAATTGCATGGTACAACATCAGACCTCATAGATGAGAACAGAGCGAGAATAAAGGAACTTGAGGTAATTCTAGAGGGTTCGTTGTAATTCCCAAAGATTAAAATGCATACAAATTTCATGAAAAACAAATCTAATAACAAAATTTAAACTTTCAATGAGCAAAGTTATTTTTTTTTTAACATCACTCAAAATAGGAAGTGACTTTATTAAGAAAAGTCTAATTTTTATATATGCATGTATAAATGTATGTGTGTATATATGATACAGTAAAAACATTTAATGAAGCACAGTATTTCATTATAGGTGATGTCCATATTGTACAATCTTGAGTTTGTGCTTACTCTTGAATTATGGTAGTAGTATTTGTATGCATACACAAAGTAGATTTACTTATGAAAATACATCAAATTAAAATGTGTACTGCTTCAGAAGTGGTGGTTGTTGGGGTTGCTTGTAGGAAAGGTGAGTTCATAGGATGGGCCTTCATCCCTCTAGCAATTGCTATATTCATCTTCTTAAAAACTACCTAATTTAAACAAACTTAGACCATCCTGGCATAAAGATCTTTCAGATTTGTACAAATGATGCCAATCTACCATCCAATATGACTATCATTAAATGCATTCTTTTCCAAAACTGCTAAACAGAATTTGATCAAATTTGACAGAAAACAACCTGACATAGGCCATTTCAAATTTATACAAATGGTGCAATTTGGCATCAAATATGGCAACTGATACCAAAAAGAAAAAAAAACATGAAGTGATTTCTTCACAAAAACCACTCATTAGGATTTGACTAAATTGAAAGAAGGCAACCTGGCATAGAGAGCCTCAGGGATGTGCAAATAATGATGATTTCCCACAAAATATGGCCACCACTCCTTACAACAAAAACAACTTAAATGACTTTTTTTTTCTGAAAAACTGCTTCTTGGAATTTGATGAAACATTTTGGCAAGTATCCTGGCATAAAGGTCTTTCCAGTTCTACAAATGATGTCAATCTGCTATTAGACAAAAAATGGAAAATCCTTTTAAGGACATATTCTTAGAAACCTCTGAACAGAATTCGACCAACTTTCTCAAAAATCATTCTTGCATGAAGGCTTGTAATAACTGCTTAACAGAATTTGACCAAATTTGACAGAAAGTACATTAGTTTTAATACCTTTCATATTTACAGAAATGATGCCATTCTTCTCTCAGATATGGCTGTGGATACTAACATGAGAAAAAAAGTGATCCAGCTGTTTGTATCTAACACAAACGCTGAACAGAATTTGGCCAACTTTGACCCAAAGTGTCCAGGCATAAAGACATTTTGTTTGGATCAAATGATGCAGATGAGCAGTCATATATTGATAAATATGCAGAAACTAGAGAAACCATGAAACAATTGATTTTGTAACATACGCAATCAACAGTATTGAAGTAATTTCAACAAAATTCATTCTGCTGAACCAGATTTATTGGCCACCTGCAGTTGGCATATCTCAGTTCTCAGGTCCACGTAGACCTTATATTTGTAACTCAGCTGGCCATAAGGCTAAGTAAGTTGATGGTATGGTCCTGCATCAGGCTTTTATTGTTGTGATGTCATCCATTGTCTGTCAACAGTTGCTTTTGTCAGCCACTGGATCAGTTTCAGCCACACTTGATAGTATCTTGTCATTCAATTTAATGCTAATCTGCTCTTAATGATAGTTATCATCATTAAAGCAAAAAAACAAAAAACAAAAAAACAACTGCAGAACAGAATTTGACAAAATTTGACAGAAAGAATTCTTTGAGATTTTTGCCAAACGATTTTTTAAAAAATGGTCAGAGTTACTAAAAGTATAAAAACTTTTAAATGACTCTTCTACAAAATTATTTAACATGATTTGATCAGTTTTTACAGAAAGCACTTTGGCATAAATTGGTTTCAGCTTTGTGCAGATGATGCTGATCCACTGTCAAATATGGCCATAATTACTAAAAACAGAACAAATAAAATGACTTCTTCTCAAAAACTGAACAGAATTTGTCCAAATTTGACAGAAATCATTCTGGCAATTGATGTTGATCTGCAGTTGAAAACAGAAAAACCTTTGAACTGTTTCCACTCAAAGCTGCGGAACTAAATTTCACCGTGTTTAATGGAAAGCATTTTTTGGCATAAAGGCCTTTCAAGCTGGTCCAAATGATAATTCACCATGAAATATGGTGACTAATAATAGAAAAAAACTTTAAATCACCTCTTCTCATGAAATGAAGGAGAGCATCTGACTACATTTCACAAAAAGCATCCTAGCATAATGCTTTAAAATGTATGCAAATGATGTCAATCTGCTATTTTAAAAAAATGACCACTGTTATTAAAAGCAGAAAAACCTGCAAATTGCTCTTTCTTCAAAACTGCTGAACTGTATTTGACCAGATTTTATAAAAAGCATCCTGGAAAGGACTTCCAGGTTTATGCAGAAGATCCCACTGTGCTGTCAGATTTGGCTGTTGATATTTAAACTAAATTGCAATGACATCTCAAAAACTACTCATCAGGTATTGACCAATTTTGACACAGCATATGGGCAAGATGTTCTTTCAGTTTTGAAATGATACTGATACACTGTTGAATAAGACAGTTGTTGCTAACAACAGGACCTTGAAACAAATTCTCCTCAGAAACCTTGTCAACACACAAAAAGCATTTTAAATTTAAACAAATGATTCAGATCTGCCATCTAATACTAAAAAATGTCAAAGCCTTTAAATGTCAGAAAGCGTCATACTAACTTAGCTTTCTTGGCCATCATCCCTTGAATTTGGTTTTTGAGTAGATGTCAGCCTGGTGAGTTATCTCAGATCCACTTCGGTGTTTTAAGTGTGTTTTAGTTCTCTCTTTATTTATTTTGTTTTATTGACATTTTTTATTTCTTATTTTGCAGAATCTGCTAGCCTTCTGCAAACGCCTACAAGAAGAAAAGGCAGACAAAGAGGTCACTCAGAGAGAACTTGACATGGTGATTAGATTTACTTTACAGATCATCACCATTCACCACTATTCTTTCAATAATCTGCATTTGTATCTTATTATCAAAAATCAGCTCAATTTGTAAAGATAGGTCTCCTAATTTTTTTATGAAGCCTGTGTCAGTCGGTAGCTACCTTCCAACAACATCATAATAGTCGACATTTTTGCTAAGGTTTGCTTCATTAAGCCCATTATGGGTTCTGTAATACTTTGGATGTCTCATTAGGAAACAGTGTCTTATTATCAGCAATGTATGGCCTCACCCCAGTGACTTTGTAGCATGAGCTTAACATGCGGGCCATGGCTTTCTTTCTCTAATCTGAATATGCCTATTCATATGCTACCTTAATTAAAATATTACTGAAAATAATTAAATTGTTACACTGCTCTTCTTTCTTTCAAAAGCCATCTCCAATTACAAATGTGATACAGTGAAAAGTTGCATTTGAAATCATTGTATGGTGGAATTATCTGTGATTTGATGATGATAAAATCTTAAAATGTCTTCATGATAACCACATGCCATGAATTTGAAACTTTGTATTTCATGATATAGTTCACATTTTTGCTTGGTTTTTGCATGAAGAATAACAAAAATGCTTTGGGAGGATATATAATAAACTCTTAAAACAGAAAGACATGGACCAAATTTGACAGAAAGCATTCAAGCATAGAGATGAATCAGTTATCAATATGGCTACTGTTGCTAAAAATAGAAAAATCTCTTAATGGCCTTTACAAAACCTTTAAAAAGTCCAGAAATAATAATGATATGCTCTGGAATTTGGGGAATCAAAAATGTCTATAGTATTCTTTTAAATGTTGACATCCTTTTCTAAAAATTCCACATACTTTGGCCAAGTTTGTATGAAATTTTATTTTGTTGTGACCCTGAATTTATGGAAGATTTTGTTTAAGTATCACCATTATTTATGGGACTCATGTGTTAAAGGGACTGTTCATGTACTTTACTGAATTTTGACATAGAAAGCCAGAATGAAAATGACCTATCCTTCCTTGCATCATATAAAGTTATAGGTTTGGTGTTAATTACACGCTTATCGAGTACATTATAGCAAAGTTCTAATGCTTAGTTGATATGAATAATTTAAGTTACTTTGGTCCCATCTTGCACAGAATGTAAATGTTTATGAGTGTGTGGTTTCCCTGGGTGCAGGAGAGAGATCAACATACCAGTAAATGTGTCCATGAAAATAAACAATATTTTTGTTTCAGCAGTATTTAAAAGCATATGTACAGGTTTTATGACCTAGAATTAATTAATTTCGATAGACAATAAACCAACAAGTACAGAACTTAATCAGCATGTAATTTCTCTAATGGATAGTGAAGAAAAGGCTATTTTGGTATATTCTCAATCCAATTGCTCTCAAAGTTGCACACGCTGAATATCGGTCGTGTTCCTTTCTTTCTGAGTGTCCTTGAAGCTATTACACATGTATCAGTAGTTATATTCTCTGTCAGTCATGAGAAATTTAGGTTCCTTTGTTTGGTCTGAACTTGCAGATTTTTTTAATCTTCTTAGCACCAGATCTATGTTTGGTTACACCTTACTTTGGTGTAATTAAGAAAAAGCTCATAATTATTATTAATTATTGGACCTCTTCAGATACAGTATGTTTTCATAGAACTTTCTGTGTCAGAATTTCTTTAAAATATGTCATCAATATGTATAGTGACCATTGTATTTGTTAGTTTTATTATTGCTTGATTTTGCTGAGAAAAGAACATGAAACAATACCTTCCAGAAACTCACACTGACATTTAAATTTGGACATCTTCAGATTTTAGATAACATCATAAAAAAACTCGTTGTACATAGGTGAAACAGTTCATTAGATGATCACACTAACCACATATCATCTGGTATTTACAGTACATTATTAACGTGTTAGAGGATCATGTTGACCACATATGATTTGAGTATTTACAATACCTTATTAACATGTTAGAGGATCACACTAACCACATATCATTTAAATACTTACAGTACAATATTAATGTGTTAGACGATGCCACTAATCACTTATCAGTCAAGTATTTACAATATTAACATGTTCTTTTTTTAATTTTCAGAAAGCAGATAAGCGTCTCATGGACAACAAAGTCAATCACAGTCTGTTTGATAGCAAGACTAGTGAGATTGACAAATTGATTCAAGAAATCCTGGATAAACTTGCTGGATATGTAAGAACACATGCAGTCTCTGTCAAAGAGGCTTTTCCCATGTACTTCATGCCTTACTTGCCTCAAAATGACTATATTTCTTTGTTTGATATACAGTATTTGGGATATTTAATATCAGTCAGTTTCTATCTGGTGCAGGCAATGGTCATTTACTGTAAACATTTTACTAACTTTAAGCTGTACCTCTTGCTGTTTAAGAGCAATCATAACAATTTGACCATAATAAAAAAATGAAGGCATTTTTTTTTTTTAATAAAATGCCCAACGTGTTGCAATCAAGAAAAAACAAGTTTGAGTTTGAATAGTTTGTATAAGTATAACAAGTTGTTCTGTATCTTTTCACATCACATGGGTTTTTCTTTTCTTTCTTTGTCTACTGAGCTGAAATATGCTTTTGATGTATTTTCCTATTTCTGTTACAGAGTGAAAAATAAATAAAAATATCATTTTGAATGTTTTATTTTTAAATTTAACCAATATATAGCAACACATTAATTTTTGGGAATAAATATCAGGTAAAAGTAATTAGATTCTCATTATCCTTGTGTCTTACTAATGTGAATATAAATAATTAGTGGTATATACAGGTACAGCAAGCTGAAATAGTGATGTAATTTGTGACACAAGACTGTAATGCTACTATCTTGTTTACAAATTTTAATTGATAAACCAATGGTTTTGATTCCTTAATGTTTATTAGCAATGTTATATTGCAATAATAAGAATTGACAGAAGTTGATACTTTGCTTTGAGTACCAGAGTTTTCAACCAATTTAAGTGTTGCACATTTATTAAATATCACTATGATGTATGAAAGTGAGTTTTTGAAAGATGTCTGTTGACAAAGATTTATTTGTCTGTGTACAGGAGGCTGATTGGAAACAGAACTTCAACAAGCTTATGAGTGACATTGATGGTAAACTAGATCGCCTTGAGCTTGACCCACTGAAAGAATGGCTTGAGGCACAACTCAAGGCATTGAATGAAAAAATCAAGAGGTACCAGAACACAGTGGAATGGGGTGAAGATGACGCTGCTGGCATCCGAAAGTAAGACGACAGTGATAACTGTGTCATATTTTTAACAAATCTTCAGTGTCCTCTGCTTCAGTGGGCATCATAAATTGTTAGACAGCAGTCACAGTACTTTCACTTGTAGAGTCCAGCATCAAATTTTGGCTTACATTTTTCTGAAATAACTTCATCTGAAACCCTGTTAATACAGCAGCAGTATGCAAACTGTGCTTCATGGTTCCAGGTTTCATTGCTGTTTTAGAAACATGTAATAGTTATCTATACAGGGTCTATTCTAAAAATGAAAATTTAGGGTGAAAATTTTCCCCTTCTTTGAAAATAAAGAGGGAAGAGTTTTCTGAATATTGGGAGAGTCAAAGAATTAAAGGTGAGGTTTGCAAAGATGATACACTGTTTGCATGCATTCAGTTGATATTTTGGCACCATTTTTTAAAAAGTTAATGTGTATGTATATGTATGTATGTATGTATATGTATATGTGTATATATATATATATATATATATATATATATATATATATATATATATATATATATATATATATATATATATGCCTGTTCGATAACTGTTGTTACCACCTGTGAAAATAGGCTCCCTTGAAGAGCTCTTCAGTGAATTGAAAACAGAAACCGTATGCGCGAATTTACAATCTCTATTTCCGGTGAGCAATACCCCTTTGCGAATGCATCAACTTGAGTGCTTAAAGTGACATAAAAGTGTGATCGCGTGTTTGTGTGTTTCACAGACTGAATTTACATTATTATCATTAAAATTCAACCCATCACACATAAATTCTCCTATTTAAAGCATTATTATTATTATTATTATTATTATTATTATTATTATTATAAATCCTCCATACACATATTTATATATATTCGTTGTTTTCTTGGTAATCCTAGTTATGTAAATACTCATTTTCTTTGTGAAATATATTTTGCTTAGATGAAGAGGAATATGAATTAGATTTGTCTGGAGATGACACATTAGAAAAAAAAGCAAATTATCAGTTCTGTCTGATATGTAATAAGAATGTGCTTTTTAAAAATATCAAATACATGTTTGAATTAGATTATTAATGTTAAAACTGTTTAACTTGTGAATGAATAAATGAATGAATAAATCATCTTATATACTTTTAGATACTTACGTGATTAAAAAAAACCCAGACATCAAAGTTTCATGTTTTGTTTTCCGTCAAAATCCATTCCCCAGATTTACCGTAACAAAGGAAATTACCGGAATAAAATTGATATTACTGAAGAAAGGTCGAACTTAAAAGTTAGCAGTATTGTCCGTGCAGAAGAAATTATATATATATATATATATATATATATATATATATATATATATATATATATATATATATATATATAGATAGATAGATAGATAGATAGATAGATATATGTGTGTGTGTGTGTAATGAATACAAATCATATGGCAAATAACAGCCCTTTCAAGTGCACTGGATCCAGCAAGGGATCATGTGTGTCTGGGATTGATTGAGATAAATGCAATAAACTGACGACGAACAGTGCAAAACTAGTATCTAACTAGCCTGAGCGCTTTCGACTCTTTATGAGTCTTTTTCAAAGGCATATACAAAACATAGACAAAACAAACAAATAAAACACAAAAACCATTGTGTTTGCAAACTCTACATGGCTGTGTCTACATGAATTAAACCTTTAAATGTATTATGTCTCAACCAGCCTATATCAACTTGTTGCGGATACTGGAAAATATTTGTATTAACCTAGAAATCGATGAGCCATAGCGACATCTAATAGATGTGTATATGTGTATAGAACTGGTACACTTGATGTACAATTAATTTCGTCTTGAAAGAAATGACTGTATCTTCTTTTTACAGCTGTCACATTTACATTTTTAACTCATTGCCCCCCTGGAAATTGTTTTTATTTTCACCAGGTATTAGAGTAGGAAACACTTTTTTGGGGTTACTTCTGAATGGATCCAAGCACATATGTTTCTGAGAGATTTTCTTGTGACTGGATGTTTAGCTGTATAAAAGAGTTTTTTTGATCAGCTACGCTTGTGTAGTAGGATGAAAATTGGGACTTGGGGGGAGGGTGTCCTGGCCCCATTTTACTCCAAATGTGAAATCTATTTTATTTTTTGCAAAGGTTCATCTCTCTGTGAGGATTTCAGACTGGTCTGATTTAGATCAAAGGCCAAAAAGTCTAAAATCCAGACACATGTTTGGGTTCCAAAACTGTTAAATTTAGCCCTGGAAAAAATCAGGTTTCAAAAATTATGTTTTCTCTGTTGTGTTTTTTAATACGAGTAGAAAGTCTCTATTATTTGATATAATTATTCAACTAAATCTTTACCCTTTTCAATAATACTGCTGCTTTGGTGTATCATAAAGATGTTGGCATTACAGAGCTCAGAAGTAGGGTACTGCTTTGTGATGTGTAAACATAGTATGCAGGATTAATGAGTTTTGACATCATTCATTTTATGTTTCTCATGTAAACATGTTCAGAAGCAATATTCCATTTAAATGAATATAATATATGATGTGAATATAAGTTTGGCATGCTGGTAAAGTCAAAATGGTTAACAAAAACCAGCAATCAAAAGTTTGAAAATATTTCTGGCAGGTAGAAAATAGTGGAAAAATGAAGATGAAATGCAGCCTATGTGCAACAAAGGTTTATTTAGGTAGAAGTACCATCAAGTTGCCAGAGGATACTCAGCACCAATATAACATGAAATTGAGCATGATGTTGTGCCTCATCAGGAATGATTCCAGCCATCCATTAGATGCTTTGAAAGATCTGTGGATATCCCTAAAAAAGCAGCAAATTTTTCAGTGCCTTTTCCTTTATTAATTGTCCTGATACATTGATATTGTGGGATGTAGCATCCGGGAACCATTTTCAGCATAGTTCATTAATGTTTTCATTTGGTATAATTGTGTGTGATCTCTTGCACTCTGGATTAATTTTTTTTCTCAATGTTAGCCATAATATCTCGCATTTGATAATCCTTGGTCCTGAGTTTGCCCAACTCCCATTTCTGCTGCAACTACACCACTACTTTTTCCACTATCCAAAAAATGAATTGCTTTGATTTTCTCCTATAATGATAAATACCACCTTGCTGTGATGTTCTCCTGTAAGGATAGATACCACCTTGCTTTTCAAGCCAGCAAGTTGACACCTTTGAGTGTGACTGGAGTATGGTAAGTACAGTTGAGATATGAAACATTGCAATATTGATTTACACTATATGCCTTTATCTAAACAATGCCTTGCTCATTAAACAAAAGAAGTTTAATTTGCATAATTGGAATGGTCACTGCTGATATGCTGCAATAACTGCATAAGGCATGGTGAAATGGTTGTTTGTTTAGATGAAGGCAGGTGACCATTATAACGGGGCATTTGTATAGGAAATTTGCCAGGGGGAAATTAAAATGACCAGAATGGTCAGAATGACCAGGTGACCACTGAGTACAAGTGACTGGTAGGACGGGTTTGATTATGTGATTACAGTTATTGTGCAGTTCTCAAATTTTGCATCTTTCAAGATTTCATCACCTGAATGACTGAAAGTTTCTCTTTGAGGCCAAGCTAAATGTTTTGTGAGAGGCTTCAGTGGGACTTCGCATGGGAATGTCAGCATTATTTTGACAGTTATTTACACCGTGATTAGTCAAAACAGTTATTTACACCGCGATTGGTCAAATCATTGGAACTTGGCGATACAGATTTTTTACAGAGAATGTTACTGATTTCCTTTTGTGTACCAACTGTCTTTGACATAGTTGTTCAAGCTTGCCAGGAAACATCAAGGACAAAGTAGTTTTGAGCATGGTTTGAAAGGATAATGAAATCGAAATAGAAAACAAGAGTTTCATTTTCTGATTTAAAGGAAACCGTGTTAAAATTCTGGTTCCCTCTTGAGTAAAAAGTGTATAATGAATAGATGTCAACAGAGATTGGTAAATTTGAAATATTGAGGAGCAGTTTATTAGGATAAAAAAGAAATTGTTACTGTTATAGTTGCATCGTTAAGCTACATAATCATAAGCTACCTATGTTCCAAGTGAAAACAAGCAAATTATATTCAACCTGAAGTCAATGAGATCGATCTGTATAGTTTTTGATGTCTGTCAATGTAACTGACTTATAGTTTTTCATTTTAAAAGATACTTGTATAATTTAAAAACATAATTTTCAGTGATCAAGAAACAGATTATCAATTTGACTTTCTTGGTAGGGAAAGCCACCTTCTCTATTGTCTACTGTGACAATATAAGCTGACATACAAACAGAATAATTGTGTTCCTTAAAGGACATGTAAGATGAAAAAATATTTTGTAAACATGACAGCTCTGTTCTCATCTATGTTTGTCTTTTGACTTTGCATGATTACTATATGAATTATTTTTTAAGCAGTAGTTATGTGGTGAGCAATGTGAAGGGTTACAGACTGTCTGAGAAATGGGGCATTAACCAAGGGCAGACTATACCCCACAATATCGCCCATTACAATAGCTGTTGCCATAATTGCATTGAACAGTTTTGAACATAACATGTTGAACTTGACATGAAACAGTCAATTTCTTTAAAATTAAGAATATGTTGTGTTTATTTCCAGGCAACTTGTCCAGCGTTTCCACTGTATTTCTTGTGACAGGCCAGTTGACATGGTTCCTACAGGGTAAGTCACACAGCATTGCAGAGTAAATTCAAAGGAATGAATAAATCAGCATTTGTCCAACAAATTACAATAAAAAATTAGCAAATATGCAGGAAATAGTGACGGTACATGTTCATGTCATCTGTTATATTCTGTTATGTATATCTATATTATATGTCTTATTTTCTTAATAGTTTCTGTAAGGGTCATTTAGTTATTGACATTTGTAATAATAATATTCTGTGATCATAGTTTGCACTTTAAAGATGTGTCTTGTGCATAAATTGATGCATTCATTGGTATTAGATCCAGGTAAACATCATGTGATCTAATTTAAGGACATGATTTCTAAAAGGCCAGACTGACAAAATTCTTGATTAATTAGTGTAAACCATGTGACCCTGTTTACTTGTAAAGTGATTTCAAAATACTAAAATGATTCATTCAAAGTCTTGTATTCTCAATATTGCATATCAGCATTCTATATAAGAGAATGAATGCTTAGAACTAGGAATTCTTAGTAGTACTGTCAGTCTTGGAAGAGTTTTTCATCGGATTAAATTTAATCATTCATTGGAATTGTGTTGCTCTAAAATTCATTTAAAGACTATTTGGATTTAAACTATTGAAATTAAAGTGAATTCATTTAAAGACACCTTGGGATTATATCATAGTGACTGTTGACATCAGTACTTTATTATCATTTGGAATACCTTTGGAACTCGATCGGATTATTCAAAACTGTTGGAATTGATGGAACATTTAGAATTTTAGGATTTTATTCATCATAGTATAAGTTATTTTTAATTCTTTCACTTTGTGTTTTAGGGATATTAATATTTTCAGTTATACAGAACTTGTTGGCTTTGCTTTCTTGCAACTTATTTTAAGAGCACAGAGTTGTAACAATTCATATATTCATCAATTGCTAAGACAAAAACACTATTATGAATCAGAAGTCAGAGGTCAACCACTGTTTTCTTTCACATCCTTTAAAGAAATACCTTTGAACATAGTCTGTCATAAAGGTACATGAATGCAACTTATGTCTGATGCAAGTTTGGGTCATGTTAATGTAGCTTATGTTATTTGTCTGTGCAGAGATTTTATTGTTCTTTTGCTACATTTGATTAAAGCACCAAAGAAATTATACATGAAAACATGTTTTGTGACTCCAAGAAACATATCTCTGACACCTATGTATAAGAATTGGTTACATGCTCATCAGGGGTGATGAAATGGTTATCTTCAAGTAGTTTTCATGACATCAGGAAAATGTTTGAATGTGTAGAACAGACCTGTGGGTTTTTTTTGATATCTCCAAGTAATGTGTAAGCTTTTTTAATTTTAAATATTATCCCAAACATTCATTGTGTATTCTGGGAATTTCAGCTACTTTTTGCATGTGTTAGAAAATGTTGATGCTGGTACATTCATAAGCTATCCTTATAATTGTACCCAAATAAATGGTACAAAACTTTCATTTTAATGTACTGGTGCTGATTGTTGAACTATCTTGTCTCTTATCTAGACTTATCCATTATGGCCATGCAGGTTGTTTCATGAATAAGTCCATATGAGTTTTGGATAAAACCATTGTTCTGAGTTTTCTATTCTACATCATGCATTGTGCATCCATCAACATTTACTATTGTCAGCTTCTCACAAAGCACACAATTAATTTTGACCAAATTTGATAGCTTTCTGGCATAATAGCCTTTTTTGTTCACGTGATGCCTGTTTGCTTCTATAAAGGCAGGTAATGAAAATAGACTACGTCAAAAAAAATTTGTATAAAGAAAAAAATTTCTGACCAACATTTTGGTACATTTTATTGGAGATAATTCATCTCAGGCACACACTGGCCTCACATTGCATAATTTCTTGAAAATCTTCCATATGACTTAGAAGTTCTATGCCTTAGAAGATGTGTATATTTGTTAGAGTATAGATAATCAGGCTTTACAGAAGAACTTTAAGATGGAGCAATTATTTTTTATATGAACCTATGTGCATGATGTACCATATATACTTGATTACATGTTGAGTTCAACTGCAAACTACACAGACCCAGATCTGCCATCACATTATATCCTGGCAGGTCTGGGTCTATGCATTTTGTTAGGACTAATCAGTAGAACAAACAGCATAGACACAGATCTGTTACTGCATTATGCAATGGCAGATCAGGGTCTGTGTTGTTTTACAGTTGAATAATTTTATATATACAGTAATACTAAAAAATAATATTCATTTCTAAACCTATTTTTTTATTATATTATCTACAGACTAGATAGGTAAGCCTTTTGGAAATAATTGATTTAATCTTATTGTTATTTTACACTAATATTTTGATATTCAATTATTAGTTACTCTTAAAGTTATTTTTATGCCCCACCACAAATGAGCTACCCTAGTCTGTCCGTAGATATAACTGTTTATCACATCTTGGTCAAGTTTTGCATTTAGGCCATTTTTAGGCACTGTGGTGGGGCATCCATGTTCGTTCTATTCACACATTTCTTGTTCACTTTGTTTTGCATTTTTATATATTAATTATGTCTTGACAATTTAATAAATATTAAATGGTGCTAAAATATATACTACAGTACATATATTCAGGTAATTCATTGATATCGATATTACTAGAATAATCCCGAATATGAAATTAGTATTCTTTCAGTACCAGTTTCACTTGTATATACCACAACCATCTGTAAAAGCATAGAGCCAGATCTGCCTCTTTGTAAAGCAGTGGCAGATTAGAGTCCAAACTTTTCATTCTTCTTACAAATTCAGGTAAAAAACACATTTGTTATTGCTACTTCTCCTGAACTACCTGGAGAAAGGCACTGAAACATGGCATTCAGTTTCATCCATTGATCTAGTTGGTCAGAAAAGAAAATGGTCTCCATTGGACTTTCAATATGGCCATTAATTGCCATCTGAAAATATATTGCTTTATCACATAGTCGGTACACTTTACCTATAGTTTGTGCAGTTTCATATTTTTTATATTATACATGTGAATATATCACTTTATGTGATTCTGATTGGTCCAAATAAGCCCATGAAATTATTGTGCAGTATTCTCTTTACTGATTGGCTGCGATCATGGGTAAACCTTTTTAACTCTTCCTTCTGGAATGTTTTGTTTTAATTGAACATTTTTGGCTGCCATTTTTTTATTTGACTCATGAAAGGGAATTGGGAAAAAAATGGTCTCGTCTGTTTCAATATTGCCAATTTATCCCACAGGGGTTTGTTATGTCATGTATAACATATCATAACATGATAAATGGCAAAACCTCATAAACAAGAACAATAACAAGTAAAACTACCAGTATTGCTTAGATGATAATGAGGGTGGGGATGGGGATGGATGGACGGTATATGTCTTGCTGCCCTAAATAAAAATGGTGTTTACTTGGTGTCCAATATGGGTTGCATGGCAGTTTTGCTTGTGTTAGATAATGTTGATGTTGGTACATTATAAGCTAATTATAAGCTAATCTCATGACTGTACCCAAATTAAATGGTGCGAAACATCATTGTAAACAGGAATCAGAAACTTTACCCAGGTCAACACCATATTATTCAATAATCAAGTCCCCAGGACAAAAGTCAATATCATTAGTAAGAGAAAGGTCATACATTCTGTCAGTGGGTTTTCTTGTTGTACGCTGTTGAGCTTACGAACAGATGAATTTTGACCAGACTTTGTATTTTGTTGTTTTTCATTACACTAGTTGATAATCAGTGCTTTGACATCCATTTTAAGTGAAAGGTCATACAGTATTTCAGATTTTTATTGTTGATTACTTATGAGCATGATAACACAAACGTGCATAAATTAACTTTTATCATATGCAGTAGTTTAGGAATAGAGGTGTTGCCTCACATATGGCATTTTGAGGGGGTTATGGTAAATGTACTGTTTCAAGGCTAGACATTTTTGTTATTAACATTGTTCAGTGAGTGTTTTGTAAGTATCATATTCTTTTCATTGGTCTCATGATAAATAATTTATCAAGCAATGTTTCAAATTAATTTGTCAATAAATTTCTGGAAACTTTTTTCAATATATCATCCAAGAATCTTTTTCTGTTTTTTGTTATTTGAAACCAACTATTTTTTCTGTTTACACAGTTCAGCTTTTGAAAACATACACACAGTTAACTGTTTAAAACAAAATCAGTTTTTTGAAATCAGCAATTAAGGTAGTATACACAATATTCACAGCTGCATTATTGTAGAAACATTTTTGATGTTTTAGATGACAAGCTAAACTTCTTTTATCCCATCTAAAAATAAATTGCATCTTAATATCACTTTCTAATCACTGCATGAGCACAGTCTGATCCATTGATGATGTACAGGTACAGCTTATTAAACACAGTTATTTAGAATCTCACTCATTAAATATACTTACTTGATTTAATTGATGTTTGAATAGACTGCACTTAAGATACTCGAAACTGAAGTTGAATGAATTAGAGTTATTTAACATGAAGTAGTTCATAATATATTCATTGGTTGTAACAATCACTCATTTATTTTCTAGTAGATTAAAGTTCTTTTACATAGTATGTAGCATTATGTAAGATTCTATATATATCTGATACATGTCAGATATTTATTCTTCAATACTCTGAAATAAATACTCCAAATATAATCAAACCTGTTATATGGGTAACCTGTGTATAGCAGCCACCTGTATATAATGGTTAAGCACAATAAGTCTTATTCCAACATAGCTTGGTGCACACACCTTGACAGAAAGGTCACCTGCTTATACAGTGTAAAGGTCAGTATCAGCTGGGTTCTTTTTATAGACAGGTTTGAATGACACTTTCTAAAATCATATACAGTATAGTGTTCACTGTCCAAGAGCCATTTATATAGATTTTTCTATAATAAAGAGATACTTTAGAAAGTACTATTTGGGCCTGTAATAGAAAAATTGCAAGGCTAGTGTTAATATTGACAGAACTACTTAAAAGGCTAGTATATTCTTTAAAATTAATTTTTTGTAAGCAAATGAAATAAAACCCAAGTTTGCATTGAAAATTCATAATGATTTTTTTTAACAAATTGTGATGTTATAACAGTTGGAGTTTTACATGCTATACAAAAATTACCTTCCAGTAATTGTCCAGATAGGAAATTCATTGGTTAGACAAAATTAGACCTTCATGCATGAAAAGCTTTTTCCATTTTCCATGTTGGAAAGGCTTTTCCCATTTTCCATTTCAGCTGATTATAGTTAATTCAGAAAAAAGTTATTGTCAGAAAATATCATATTTTTTAATTCACTTCTTTTCTCTTTGTGACTTACATGATAAGTTTGAAAGTATGCCCTGTATGGGCTGAAGTTGTGGTAATTCTTCTCAGTAGAGGTCTTCAGTCTTTTTATATTTTTTTGTTCAATACAGCCATCAAGGGTTTTATAGTCTGCAAACAGACTGTTTGCTGATGCATTTAGCCCTTTTTTCCTCAGATTTCCTCCAAATCTTTGTTCATTTCATAATCTGTCATAATTACCTTACACTGTTATATCTAGTTTAGTAAGTTCATTATTCTATCATTGCATTAGTTCCACACACACACACACACACACACACACATATATATATATATATATATATATATATATATATATATATATATATATATATATATATATATATATATATAAAGGGGAGGTAACTACTGCATCAACTTTAATTTGGTTAACACTGTAAAATGTAGTAATTTGCAAATTACAGCACGGGATCAAATTTTATTAAAAAACAAATATTTAGTTTTAACATAGAGTCAAAAAGTTAAATTTTTAACAGAACCTTCCATTTTTTACTTTTAATTACTGTGTTTAAAAGGAAAATTTGCTAAGTATGATTGAAAGTATTTTGTTTTAGTGTTTGTTTCAGTTGACAAAACATGAAATACTTGGCTATGTTGCTTGAAGTTTGTATATCTCACTTTTTGTAGGCTTCATTCCAGATATCCATATGCAGAAAATGAGTATTATTGTGACCAATACAGGTTTTTAATTATTTACTTACTATTGGTAGTAGTCACTCAGTTCGGGTAAATAAGGGTTTTTCATTTCTTCTGTAGAAATCTTAACATCTTAAATTTTGATAATAACAGAGGATGAACAGGGTTTTTTTTATTTTTTACAGAGTTAGAGACTGGTTTTTATTTACACTACAGTAATTTTATTTGAATGAACTCTAATTGATTAGTGATCTTTTAACATATCTTTGACCATCCTAACTTCTTGCCCGTCCTTGATTCATGTGCCATGTTTCTTGTGACCTTATGTGCTTGTTTTGAAATCCTGATGTCAGCAACTGGGTCAGTGCCTTTTGTTGATAGTGATAATAAGTGCTGATTAAGAAATAGTCAGTAAATAAAATTTGAATACATACTAAAACAGTGGAAATGTCCAGTTTAACTAATGCCATATTTACCACAAGACTGGCTCTGGAGTGAGTGTCAGCTGTTCAAGCCAGGTAGGATGCTCAGTGATGTTGGTTTTCTTTACCATTTTATTAGCAGGATACCCACGGCAGCGATTTTTGTGACATCAAAGGCAATGCAAAAACTTGGTTACTGTAACATGCGGTTCCTATATCATGTTAGGAAAAATTAATCGATTTATACATAACCAGTCTTGCATCACATGGCATTTATTTCACAGGCACGAACCATGGACATACTTCCAGAAATAGACAAATTTTGACACACTTGGTAAAACAGTGGCTAGAAAAGAATGTTTCAAGTTTGTAAAAAATTTTAAACCATGAATAAATGAAGCAGATATTCTTGAATACTTTGTTCTGGTGATTTTAATAATTTTACACAGTATTATAATACATTTGTAAACTTTACATTAAGGGCATGAACCATGGCAGGTTGAAGATGCTGGCTGAGTGGGCAACAACTCTTTTCAGCATTTCTTGAATAACAGTTTTGCAAACAACCACAAGGTTGCATCTTCAAAATCAGTCATTCTGAAGTTCATGATCTGGATCACTTATATATTGTCAATTATATTAATTAATAAATACATATGATCTTACTTTTTGTTTCATTTCTCCTTTTTCTTAAATCTCCAGTTTTCCAGATACTGATTTTTAGTCTTCATAACATGGAATGTCGCTTTTTGTATAACAGTGAAATTAAATTTAGAATGCTTAAGCAGTTTTCTTTTGTCTTTCTTAAAAGTTGAAAAGCAAAATATTATCCAGTTCTGGTTAAATATAAAATACTGTGATTTTATTTTTGCCAGAAAGTTTTATTTTAAAAATTTACATTTGTGTATTTGTCACATGTTATGATTGTATCTTGATTGAGGTGATTATTTTTTATAATTTGTATATCATTTCATCTTACGCTGATCAAAGTGATTATTTATTGGTAATTTGCTAAGATAAAATATACGTCATTTTGCATGGGAAGCAGACATAATATTGAACTATGGTTGATTTCAAATGGTATTGTGAATGGTAGCAAATACTACATCTAGAAATATATTAGTGCAAACAGCTTGAAAAATGTAAAAAAAATTTATATATAGGCTTAAATTGTTTAATATAGTTTTTTCTCCATTAATACAAACAGTATGAATACAAATCACCCTCAATAGTTCAAGAATCTTATAATGTATATTTTTATCACCTAAAAAGTGTGGCTAGAAGTTGGTATAATTTTTTAGGTTTGGTCCCCAAAGAGAACCAAAAGATCAAAATTTCACATACTACTGCTGTCTGTATCATGATTTTCAATCATAATGTTTTCCCTAAAATAATGAATAAACAATCCATGTGTAAGAGGGACAACTTTATATAAAAGTAAATAAAATGTTTAAAACAAAATGCTGAAATAGTGCATGACTGGAAATAGATTGAAAATTGGAGCCAACCCACCCCTGCAGTGGGAAACCCTGACACAGCATGGCAGTAGTTTTATAATTTCAAGCTCTTTGACCTCTAGAGGATCTGATGAATGCATACTGTTTGCATTAATGAAAGACAAAATGTTATGGAATTTTAAAACCCATGTAAGAGGACCATTCTTTGTTCACTTCTCTATCAGATATATTCCCTAATCACATTACCATTAGGAAAATAAGCATCACTCTTGAATCTAGCCAACCCAGAGAACAAAAGTTTTTATTCCCATCTATATACCATATAGACAAGGGGATATTTTGGACTGTTATTTCCTGTTTTGAAATTTATTGTCTTTTTCGAATACAATATCAACAGAGTGCTCAGAATGCAAGAATTCAAGGTCAGCAAGGATGATAACATCACTTGCCTTGTTTGTACTAAGTGTATATCAACAGAACCTTGTAGTGTTTATAGTTATTGGTCAGATGGGGACTTGGTTCTCATTCTTGTAGAAACATTTGGAGGTGAGAGAGAGATGAAGACCATTAGAGTGTAGCAGTTTCAACCTCCACCCAAAATCATATTCCATGGAGAATATAAGGGGGTGATGATAGAGACAAATGACTTGGTGGTACCAAATGCAACCAATGCTACACCATTTTTATTATGTTCCTGGAATTGTGCATGAGGAGGTTGATTCAGGAGATGACATTGCAGTTGCTTTCATCAAGGAAATTCTTGCTCCCTCTATTCATCAGGCTCTTCTCATACTGTTTTGAATCGACAAGGAGATTGTTCTCTTGATGTTTGGCAGTCAAGTTGGTGCAAGTCTTCACACATGTCTGAGCACAGTCTTAGGGCCTGTAAGACAGGTCACTTGGGATATGACCTCACTAGCTCTACCAGCCGTCAAAGCCACATGCAGCTGTCCTGGTTGTCACCTTTCTAGTCCAGCCTTGTCTGTGCATACTAGGCAGTTGGAGATCAGACCTCTAAATGGGCCATGCCACATTCCAGCTCTCTAATCTTTGTTTACAAAACCAAACTGGGGCAGGTATAACTGGTTCATCCATTATCTGGCCTGGCAGAACATATATCATTAATTGAATGGCCTCCAGCACATCTAGCATATCTGGTAGAGAAATACTGATCTACACCAAGGGATGATGGGACTACTATGTCCATGCTGCTAGGTATGTTGTGTGTGGAAATGGAAGTTTTGCCTGACAAAGATAACTTCAGCAGTGAGAGTGGTGAAAGGTTTGATCTGTCAGATAACTCTGTTCCTACCATGAAAAAATGGAGTTCAGTTTCAAGGCTGTGATGGAGAAAATTTATCAGATTTTAGCATCATCTGTGTGCCCACTGCCTCCATCTGTGAACCAGAACTATAAGATCAAGGCTTGTCATTGGTGCTTTACTTAACATTTGTTGGTCATTTTTTGACAGAACAAATAGAACACAATTAATCTGCATGGGAATCTGTGGCCTGCATAGCCTCAGTCATAAATAAGGCAGCACATCATTTCATGGCCAACTCCGTTATGGCATCTTCTAATCTCAATTTAATATGATGAGACACTTCTACATTCTGTGCCTTTAAGGTCTCATCACTCTTTGGCTTTATGCTCTTTGCTGTTTGGTTCACTGCTGTTGAACAGGAAGAAGTGTAGAACCAGGCAACTCTTCAGCACTTCTTACCCAACTTATCCGCTTTTGCAACCTTAACATTCACTGTCACAACAGAGAGATGAAGAGAGGCAGAGGGATAGGTGACCACATCCCATTCAGCAACAACAGGCATCAGGCACAACCTAGTTTCAGATGGCAATAGAATATTTAGTCTCAAAAGCAATTTAATGTTGTTTGTCCGTTGAGTCGACGAGGACCACTCTAGTAATCCGAGGGTTGGAGGAGCTGGTTCTGTTCTGTGCGTGCGCAGGTGGCTGATGAGGCCAGTTCTTGCACAGAAGGTTCGTTTGCACAAGGGACAAGGGATGAGTGGGACATCTCCAGGAGGGTTGGTGGCTCAGACTTTTCTGGCTTGCCTCTTCAGCTCTGCAGCTGCTGTCCTGCTAGATTCACACAACTTGGAGCCTTTGTGCACGGAGGAACGCCAAGTGACTTGATCGCTTGCTGTTTGCTCCCAGGAATCAGGGTTTATGTTGAACGCTTTCAAGGCAGCTTTCAGATTGTTTTTGAAGCGTTTCTTCTGACCTCCGTCGGATCGTTGTCCTTGCTGAAGCTCGTCATAAAAGAGTCTCTTAGGCAGCCAGTGGTCTGGCATGCGTACAACATGTCCCGCCCAGCATAGCTGGGACTGCATCAAGATGGTGTGGATGCTGGGGAGACCTGCTTGGGCAAGTACCTCAGTGTCTGGAACCTTGTCCTGCCACCTGATGTTGAGGATTTTCCTGAGACATGTGGTGTGAAAGTGGTTCAACTTCCTGGCATGGCGTTGGTACACCATCCACATTTCGCATGTGTAAAGTAGTGTGGGGAGCACAACTGCCCTGTAGACCTTTAGTTTGGTCTGGATGCTGATGCCTCTTCTATTCCAGACGTTGGCATACAGTCTGCTGAAAGTTGCGCTGGCTCTGGCAATACAGAGGTTCACCTCGTTGTCAACAGTGATGCTCTGTGACAGTGTGCTGCCAAGGTAGGTGAAGAGGTTCACTATTTTGAGTTTTTGGCCATTGACGGTAATGTTGGGCTCAACGTAGGGCTTTCCAGGGGCCGGCTGATGCAGGACTTCAGCCTTCTTGGCATTGATGATGAGACTGAAGTTTGTGCAGGCGTTGGAGAACTTGTCAACACCGCATTGCAAGTCGGCTTCTGAGCCAGCGTTGAGGGTGCAGTCATCAGCAAATAAGAATTCCCTGATGGTTTCTGTCATAACCTTGGTTTTCGCTTGAAATCTCCTGGGGTTGAACAGTTTTCCATCTGTACGGTACCTGATGTGCAGTTCAGACCGGTCTGTCTTAGATCTGAGGCCAAAAAGTCTAAAATCCGCACACAAAATTGGATTCCGACCTCGAGCAAATTTCGGCTGGAAAAAACTTGGGTCCAAAAAGTTACGTTTTTCCCTCTGTATTTTGTAGTGCAACTAGAACATCCATATTATTTGGCATCATCGTAAAGCTACATCTTCTCTACCTTTCTATAATACCACCCACTTTATTGTGTCATACATGACCTTGACGCTACAGAGCTCAGAAGTAGGCTACCACCTCCTGCCCCGTAAACGCGGCACCAGGGGTTAATGAGTTAAGCACAGGACTGAAATTCATAGATCATAAATGAAAGGATATTGGGTTTTGACAAAATGATAATAAAGTAGATATTTTTTATCAACTATATGACAATGGATTTATCATATATACTCACAAGATGAGTCCAACTGCAAACTGCAGAGGCCCAGATCTACTGTCACATAATGCACTGGCAGATTTGGGTCTGTGCAGTTGGTTAGGAGTAATCAGTAGAATAAGCAACATGGTCCCTGATCTGCAGGTGCATTATGCTACAGCAAATAAGGATCTTTGTTGTTTGCAGTTTAACTTGACTTATAAGTGAGTATATATGATATGAAGAAAAATTGTGGTTGATTAGAGTAAACTGCACACTGAATACATCACCATAACAATCAAGTTGTTTTCAAAGGCATCATGAATGGTATCTGGTGGTACATTATAAAAATTTCATTATAAACAGCCTGAAAGAGTAAATTTTTTAGTAAATTATGTTTCTCTGAGAATACTTACCTGATCACTGCAAAGGTAAGAAATAAGTTCCAATGCCTCTCAAGTCCAGCAATCCCAGAAATATGAAACTCTTACCAGTTACCTCCCTTTACCACTGCTATACGCATTACCATGTGTGTACTATTTTAACCCGAGTGATAATCTATAAGGACACTCTCATTTGTGGGAACACGTAGGAGGGTTTAAATATTATTGTGATTGGGTAAGTACTCTCTGAGAAACATAATTTACTAAAACGTTTACTTTCTCTATCAAATACATTCCCTGATCACATTAACATTAGAAGACTTGGTAAGAAGTGAAGGAAATGCATGAGATCCAACCTCTAACAATTGCATCATTCAAAAGAAGAATGACTGAATTCCCCATAATTCCCAAATAAGAAAATACCATAATTCCTAATAAGAAAACAGCACAATTAACAGACAAATAATATGGAACAACAATACCCTGAGAAGGAAACAACAGTGACTTGTCCTTACAGAGCAAAGAAAACTTTGAGTGAATCCAGTGAAAGTGCCAAACTCATACCCATGATTTTGTACCAACCTCAAAAAATGGATCTCTTGGTCATCTAGGCTACAGCCACTGGGCCCACCAGTTTCAATTCTGGTCTCTCTTGAAGACATATATTCCTGAAGGTTGACTGTGCATGTCAGTCATTGGCTTCTATAATATTCCAGAATGAAATGTTGCGCTCAAACAAGAGACTTTCCACAATAGCTCTGATTTTATGTGATGGCCTGAAATCTTCATGATAGTTCAGAATGCACTGAATGCATTACCCACTTCAACCTGACACCAGGTGCTGAGGCTTACATTTTCTTGTCAAGCCTTAACTGAAAGAAAGAGGTACTGTTGGGACCAATGGCTCTTGTCTGTGCATTTCAAGTAATGCTTGTGAGTATGGAGTGGGTCTTGCATCACTGCTAAATGTGATAATATAGGAGAGAGAAAGTGGTTGACCACTTCTGACTGCCACAGATTGCATTTGCTTCTTAGGTATGAAACCCAGTTGCTCTGAAATGGAAATAATTCAGGTCCACTGAAGGAGGATGAAGCTTATTCAACCTGCATGCTGAGGCCAGTGCTATCAGAAAGCATGTCTTGTAAGACAGCAGTTTTAATGAGGTTATGGGTATGGGCTCAAACAGATCTGAGGTGAGACAGGTGAAAACACATTAAAGCTTCCACTTAGCAAACAAGCTGAGTGATTTAGGTCTATTTAAGGCAGAGCTGGCCAGTAAGTCTTATAGATCTTTGTGGTGGACTATGTTCACTCTACCATTATGCCTGAATGTGTCAGAAATCATGGAAGGATGTCCCCTGACAGTAATGGGCACTACTCTTTTATCCTAGATAAGCAGGAGAAAATTTTTTAGCTAGTTTTGAGATCTAAGCATTTGAAGGGATGTTAGTGCCTCTGCACCAGTCCCTGAAAATTCACTCAGGCAATTTCCTCTGCCTCCTACCTAGAAAACCAAGAGACAAGGCTCTCCTGATAAGAACCAAGTGTAAATAAGTTTGTTCCAGCAGGGATGAAGCATCTGTGAGTTGGGTTGCTCGAGCAAGTTGAATTTCTCTGGGATTTTCCTGGGGACATCAATTAGTAGATCAAGCAGATTGTTCCCTCAAGACTTATCCCACCTATGATGGGCTAACAGAACCACTTTGCAAGTCTGATCCCTGCTTCTCTGAGTGACTCCCAAGATCAGAACAGTTGCTTTGAAGGCACAATCCCAAATTCCATTCCAACTAACTGCCAGAGCATCAATGGTCCAAACCTCTAACAATCCAAAGACCAATGGTAGCTTAATGCCATATTCGCAGCAAATAGCAAGATAAGAACAAATGAACAAATGGGTGAATAAAAAAATAATAAATGAATGAATGATTAATAAATTCATACATGAGTGAGTCATTTTAAAACTGTTTGTATGATTGAATGAAAATGAAGTTGTAAATGTATAGAGAAGATTACAAAGGTATAAGCAGGTGATGATAAAATTTATTTTAACCCTTAATTTCAAGTTTAATAAAATTTATAATTTTTGTGTATAAGAATATTGTTTTTGCTTTAACTTACATACTTTCAAGGAAGTTTAGGTTGGTGATTTTTTTTCATCCAAGTGAGTGGTATAAAATCATGAATAAAATAATCTGTGATGAGTCAATGTATGATTGACAGGATTCCTTGTAAAGACAAGTGGCATGTAAAACTGCTGTCTTTATTGTCACTAATGTTTCATCAAGAAGACTATGTACTTGCCACTTCACAATATTGACTTTCAAGCAGAAACACTTTCCCTGTACAATATTCATGTGTTTCACAATGGCATTGTTCTTTGTGAAGGAAAATTTATGTGGTGTTCATTTTAAAAAAGAAATGAAATATAATATCATAAAAGAGTTTCCAGAATTAAATGAATTTTTTGTCAAGCCATGAATACATTGTAAGAATTCTTGAATTTTTTTATATGAATTTAATATTGTCAATGAGTACTTTCACAGAAATTTAGTATTCTTATCGAGGAATTATCTAGAAAAAGGAAAATGTTTGCGATGTCTCTCTACCTTTGCCGTCACAACTTATTTTAGTTAGTCAGGAATAAAGCTTCTTTTTTTTCATGATAAGCATTTTATGCAAAATTATTTTAAGGGGGTAAAAAAGTTTAAGATATTCCCATTCCCCAAGTGCTTATATTTTTGCAATTATTTATATTTTTCTAAGGGTTTTTTATATCACTTTGCCAGAGTAACTCTTAATTTATACTGATATTAATGATAGAAAAAATGAAATTGATGATGTCACCATTCAGTCTTACATTTTAACTTGAATAAAACCAGGAAGCGATTTACATTTGCTAGGAGTGGAAAAGAAAAAGAATATTGGACATTATTTTTCAGTACAGTTTGTATTGTTGTTTTTCAACCAAGCAATATAGTTATTTTCTTTGCTGGTTTTCTTCAGGCACACATAGTAAACTTTAATATTTGCAAGCTGGCCCCTTATTTCCCCTAATTGGAGGACTCCGGACAATATATAAAGCAAGCTTCATTTTGCTATCCACTATATCTTATATATGTTTTTATAATTTGGTGTACTTTATACAGCTAAATTTTGCTGAGGAACATTTATGAATATAATTATTAATATAATAATACAAAATAATATAAAATATAAGTATTAATTTATGCAGTAAAGATATTGCTGAGTATGGTAGCTGTTTACTATAAAATTCTCAATGAAATTTAATAAGTTTGAGATATAAGCCCCTTTAAACAAAACCTTTGCAAGTTCTGATGGGATCTTGTACATGCACATAGAGAATGTGGAAAAGTTCTGTTAATGTTTTGCTAAACACCATGGAAATGGAAAAATGTGGCATTTTCACTGACATACGTTTCTGGATATTCTTATATGAATTTTCTGTGCATTAGCAGACAGATATGTTGAACAGTTCATGCTTGTTGTGTGTCTAATGTGTATATTCATTTACAAGTTGGGTCCAACTGTAAACAGCTTAGACCCTGATCTGCCATTGCATAATGTGCTGGAAGATCAGGGCCCATGTTGCTTATTCTAGTCATTACTTCTGACAAACTGCATACACCTAGATCTGCTGGTGCACTGTGAGACAGCAGATATGGGTTATGCAGTTGGACCCAACTTATCAGCAAGTAAAGATTGTATCTAAACAAATTCAATAAATGGGAATAAATTCTTACATGCTATTTTAACTGATGGAAATGAATATTCCTGCCATTTTGATTCCATATACTCTTTGACTTTAGCTCAGAATGACATAAAAACAAACTGGTTGGAATATTCTCTTCCTCTGTACTAAAACAGTCTTTCCAGATACATAGCAAAAATTCCAGCACCCCCAAAAGAAAAACAAACATATTTATTGGGCCTCCTCCCAATAAAAAATGTTTTACATGGGAATATGGGAGGGAGGCCCTCCCCACTGGGCTTGGACACCCACACCCCAACAGTTGTGGGTGTTGCTTGGGTGGTTGCAATGCCACTGTGCCTTTATGAACCATTGGTAAAGTCCCAGAAAATTTTAAATATTTATGTCAGGTATCTGTTAATGTATATGGTTTCACAATATTTTAAAATAGTTTGTTCTAAAGCTGGATACTTTCATGGTGATAATATGGTTGAAAATAAATATACAAGACTTGATGTTTTCTCCCCACCCCCATTTGATAGATATATTCAGGAAGAATTTAATATGAAAATGTTCAGAGAAATACACCATAAATGTATCTTTGCTCTCAAGAGTATACCATAGGTTGATTCCTCTAATTTTTACCTATGTGATAAGTAGTTCTTTAGAAAAGGAAAAAGAAATAGTATATATCTGTTTATTTTTCAGACCTGTTCCATCCTTACCTAACCAGTCTGCTCTTCCACCCACTCGCTCACCACGCCCCTACACAACATTTGAACTGGATCAGATTCGGCAACAGGCTAAGAGGTATGGGATAGAAAATTTTTTATCTTGTATGAGATTTAATTTTTAGTTACAAGTTTAAGGAGTATGAATTGACTGTTTTGGGGGGCATCAAGCTTAAAGATCATAAAGTGATGAGGAGTTTTCAATAGCCAATCAAATGTAGTGTCCTCTGTGATTGGTTGACATAAAGTCTCGAGGTCAAACTGAAGCTTAAAGGTTTCATTATCCCCAAGCCTGGTTTTAGTGAATATACAGTCCAGTCTTATTAACTATCTCTTTTTATCATGTGACATCTGGAGGGGGGTAATATTCCCATGAAGATTCTATCAGTAGCATGTATAATCAGTAGCATATATACCATTTATCACAAATGATATCATGATGTTGTGGAACACATGCCATATGGACTGAATTCTGAATGTATTTGAGTAATTTCACTGTGCTATTATGTGGTTTCATACAAAAAGTATTTTTTTATATCATACATTACACAGAGTGTTATTTCTCTCCTTATTTCAAAACGAATTTGTGAAACAAGTTTTATAATTTCTGTCTTTTTTAAACTGTGGTTATCCCATATTGGCTACTAAGGCTTCTCCAAAATAATTCAAATAATGGTGCCATTTAGTGGCAAAATGAAGCTGTTTAAAAAGACTCAAGAAAGATCCATTAATGTCCAGTAGTTGTTTTGAAGTATGTGTGCTTGTGAAGTGACTAACTTTGAGAGACATAATAAAATCATTTGCATTTTGCTTGGAAAATCACACACACACACACACACACACACACACACACACACACACACTTTATACTAGTATATTATATTACAATCCAATTATCCAATTTCTGTAATTGTTTATGAGAATTAAGGTCAGAAATGTTCATCTGTAAATAATAGAAACATGTTCTTTTTGGATGAAGATAGTAATTTCCTTACAAAATTGAGTCTTGAAAATGTATTCCTGATAATTCTGTACTATTAATTAATATGGTTCTGAACTGATGTTTATCCAATGACATATGCTTTTCAGCATTATTTAATTGGCAATAATTATTTTAAGTGCTTGAAAGTTATGTTTATGATACAAATGAACTACAGATGACATCTAGTAGAGTAATAGAAATTAGGTTCTCTTCTTAACATGAAGTTTGTAACCAACATGTCCCTTTTCTGTGTGTAGTTAAAGATGTAGTGAAGTAGAGGCCAAAATAAATGAATATAACTGTTCTGCAAAATGTAACAGTATTCCACAAATTTCATAATAACATTTTAATCTGTGCAGAAAAATATTGTTTCCCCTTTTGTTCTCTTTTTCATTAGAATTCTGCCCAATATGTTTTGTGAAAATCTTTTCTAGATCTTTTCCATTTATGCCAAACCATGCTCTTTTTCATGTTATTTAGATATCACAGTGGTGTTGACAAATACAGTGTTCGGTAACTGCTTTATATGTTGGGAATGATCAACCTGCTTGTCATAGAAACATTTAAACCAGACTAATTAACCCATCGTATCTGCACATCATATATGCAGTTTCCCCACTGACAGCACAAGTCCAAAGTTAGCATAGAGAATTTTAGGTTTGAGAAATAATATATTTTATCAGATGTTTTTTAAAGCATTATGCAGACAAGTTCACACTTCTAATAGACTGCATGGAAGACTAGTGGTAGGTTGGAAGAGGCTGCATGAAAAACTGCTTTTCAGGGTGATTTGAAATAACTGGGCATGTGCATGTCATTTCATTAGCCATTCCCCATACAAACAAAGCATTTGGCCCATTCATTCATATGTTTGTGCATACATTTAAGAATAATATAAATAATAATAATAATAATTACTTTATTTAAATAAGAAGCTCATTTGGTCAACTGACCAATCTTCCGTGAGGCTTTCTATATATATATATATATATATATATATATATATATATATATATATATATATAATGCACAACTTTTACAAGATGAGGTGTCTTTAGACAACAAAAGCTATTAAAAACTAGCCTACTGTTCTACTGCTACAATAAAATATGTACAAGGCTATAAGGATGAGTACATATAGGATTCATACAAAGAGTAGCAGCAAACATGTATAAAACATTATAGGAGAGTGTATGATATAACAATGTTTTAAAGTGTAGTAGTACTGAATTAAACAAAACATACAAATGATTGTTCCTGTAGATGTTGACTTAGAAGTGATTTGAAAGCTTGGCATGAGTCAACTGACTTTATCTAAGGTGGTATGGAATTCCATAGTTTGGCTCCAGAAAAAGCAAAACTCTTCTTATAAAACTGAATTTGGTTTAGGTAAATATAACTTGTTGTTGGAGATGGATCTTAGTTCATACATATGTATATTTTTAACAAATTTAACATTACATTTAAGATAATCAGGAGCCAAACCATGTAAGGATTTATAGACTAGTAAACCCTTCTGAAATTTAGTTTTCTGCTGAAATGGAAGCCACTCTAGGGTTTTAAAAGATCTGTTGATGTTGTATCTAAATCAGCATCAAGAATAACCTCACTGTTCTGTTTTGAAATTTCAGTAATCTTTCCTGATTTTCTGTGCCACTATTACCCAAGATAGAACAATAATATTCTAGGTGTGGCATGATATATGCATCATAGAATATCTTTCTCAATTCATTTTGTCATCAATATCTTAGATCCAATTCAACCTACACTCATTAAAGTTGGTACATTGATGCAGGAGAATATTTCATCAATATCAAAAACAAACTCACACACAGTAGCTTCTCGTGGGTCGGTGGTTCTTTCCGCGGATTTCCCGGTTTCTTCCTCCACCATTAATACTGGCCGCCATGTATAGCTTATCGTCTGCTGAAAAATGGCGTTAAGCCCCACAACAACAACAACAACAACAACAAACTCACACTTTAGTGAGTTTAACCTCTGCATCTTGAAAACTGTTTCACGTGCCTTCATGAAATTTGGTATGTGAATGCAAGGAGACTAACTCAACTGTGTCAAAATAAGGTTACTTGACACCTAATTTTCATGCTTGAGTAACATTTTTAGTCCGTTTGTTGGTCACATCCACTGTGACATCCTATTACAACTAGACTAATTAGGCTTTATTTGTTGAGCCTACACAAATAAATCTATGTACCGTATGTACTCACTTATAAGACAAGTCCAACTGCATACTGCACAGACCCAGATCTGCCAGTGCATAATGTTTTGATAGATCATTGTCTGTGCAGTTTGTCAGGAGTAATTGGTAGAACAAACAACGTAGAATGATCTGCAGACGCATTATGCTATGGCAGATCAGGATGTTTGTTGTTTGCTGTTTGACTTATAAGCAAGTATGTATGGTAGATACATCTTCCTGAGTAATATATTTCATTAATATTTTCTATCTCCATAGTGTTCTAGTTATTAGCTTATTATGTTTACATATATATGTATTGTTACATACACTTGAGAATTTTATCATCAAAATGGATTTTCACATGTATCTAATTCTATATTTAAATAAGTCATGTTACTGTTAAATGATGATGGTAATGATGATGATCATAATAATAACAATAACAGATGTATAATACCCAATCCATAATAATGATAATGATAATAATAATAATCATGATCATCATCATTATTGTCATTATTATTATTGTCATTATTATTATTATTATTATTATTATTATTATTATATACTAATAATATGAGATACATTATCAAAAAACATTTTTTCTCTTCTTTTTTCTTCATTTATCTAACCATCATCATCAAAAGATCTCTTTATAATGACTGATTTGTGACTCCTCTAGGACAATAAAACACCTTTGTGCTAAATATGCCTGTTTTGCATTCCCATTTTAAAAGCCAATGTTAACAGATATCACATATATACATACATACATACATACATACATACATACATACATAAATTAGCACATGTTTAAATATGCTGTGTACATATGAGAATGAGAACAGGATATTAGACTTACAACCAATGATTAATGAGGTTGACTGCTGTCCAGACCAGCCCATGACTGGTCTCCAGACCAGCCCTTGTAATCTTTCATGGCATAACTCTGTGCAAGGCACTTAACTCCCATTGCCATTCTAGTCTGTATAGTGCTGGCTACTGGCTGCTGTTGGCAAAGGCATTTGTGTTTATAAGTGAACATCTTGTTCAATTTCTTAATTTAACTGTTGTGATTGTAACACAAATGCAGAAGTGTAATCAAAATTTTTTTACAGCATCTGCTACCATTTAAATGTCTTAAAAAAAATATTTATTATGTTAACACGATATTGGGATGTGTCATTCAGCTTTGCAGACAAGTCCATCGGAGAACATGGAAGATTGAAAACAAGATATTTTCTAAAGGTCAAATACCAAAGTCATAATGGGATCAAGGCAGCAGCATTTAAAAATGTCATAAATTAGTAATACATGTACATGCAAATTGGCTAAAAGTCAAAAGTCAAGGCCATGCAGTGTTTCTTGGAGACAACATCTACCACAGTCAGTATTGTGAATATTTGACTACTAAGAACATTTTTAAAAAATTTTTCTTCATGAAGAAAAACTCCAAGTCATGTTTTTCTAGGTTTTATAGTCTACCATCAAATTTATCACAAGCATCTCAGTTTAACTTAATGCACATAGCATTCTTTCATATTCTTAATTCTGTTTTGAAAATGTATGAATCAGAAAATATTTTTAACTACTTATCATATTAGTTTATTTGCAATAAGCAATGCATGAAAGATGTAATTGGATCAATGAGAAAGAACCCTAATGTTCATGTTGACTGCACTGAAACAAAATAAGCACATGTATCAATGTTTTAAGAAGATTATTACATGGTCTTCAAACTGTTAAAACAAGGTAAAAAATTGTGCAGATTAAGAAAAGATGCTTTTCATCACTCATAAAAAATTGTGAATATATTCCCAATCCTGTATGTTTCCTGGTTTTCTTTTTTCTCCTCAAAGAAAAAATTCAGAAACAAAGACAACTTTGATGATATGTTTGGATTTGGGAAGAATTAAATAGTTTGCTCCTTTGAAATATTTGGTACCATATATACTTGCTTATAAGTCAAGTTTAACTGCAAACTGCAGAGATCCAGATCTACTGTTGCATAATGTGCTGGCAGGTCTGAGTCTGTGCAGTTTGTTAGGAGCACTCAGTAAAACAAACAAAATAAAACCTGATCTGCTGGCACATTATGCAAAGGTAGATCAGGGTCTGTGTTGTTTGCAGTTGGACTCATCTTATAAGCAAGGACAGATGGTATTCTACTCAGTCTCTTATATTTCATTTAATCTTATGCTAGTCTGAAATGTCTTCTTATGGTCACACCTGAGCTGAGATAAAAGTAATTAACTGAATACAGATGAATTCAGATTTGTCCTTTCTTCCCTTTCAGTATTGTTGCAGACTTGGTTCATAAATATCGGCAGTCTTTTTTTCCATCAAGACTGTAAATGGATCCAGTTTAAAAACTTGAAAAATAAAATCAAGGGCACCAAGAATGTACACTTTTTTAATATTACTCTACAAAAAGAGAGAAAAAAATCTATTGCACTTGTATCATATCTTAACTGGGCCAATATATCTACTCCATTTAGATTTGTACCTTCAAAAATGAATACAGACAGACTTTATTCATGAAACTGATGCTAGATTTTCCATGAGGAATGTTGGATTTTTCAAAAACTTGTTCCAACCAAACATGTTTATTTGATGTAAAAGGCAGATAAAAAGAATAGCAGTTGACTAAAAACATAACTTTACTGCACTCTGATTATATAAAAAAATTGCATCTACTTTTGGTGACTGGGTTTCATATTTTAAACACTTATAGTGTGCATTCTTTCCCCTTAGCACTTTCTTTTTGCCCATAATAATTGTTTGGTGAGATTGTACATATATTTTGTGTATCGACACCAGTATTTTGAAAGACTAATGTTCCTTTTATGGTGCCATTGACTGAATTGGCATGATATCAGTGATGTTTTTTTTATATAAGCATTCAAACAAATTTATGTCTCACACACACACTCACACACACACACACACACACACAATTTCAATGCTACCATTTTATATTATGTCTAATTCATGGATGCCCTCACACTAAGTGGATACATTTTTATCCAAGAAAGTATATCCATGCAATCGATATATTTGGATAAAAATGTGTATAACAGCATGTTACAGTTTAAACCAAACTATAATAAATGCAATTCTTATTTGGGTAAGAAAAATGAATTATTGCCTTCTACTAGCAAAGTTTTGTTGTATACATGTGCTTGTATTAAGTTTGTAGATTCCTTTGTTGTTTTATCTTAAATAAAAAAAAAAAAAACTGCTTAGAAAAGTGAAGGAGAAATGTTGTAATGACATGAATATTTGCTAGCTGCTCTTGCTATACTATTCATCTCTGTAAAACATAATGATGCTTCATCTTTCAATATTGTTTGTGCTGTGTATGCCTAGTTCTTTATTCAGCAATTTGCCTATTTTGCACTTTTTTAGTTTGCTGGGACATCACTCTTATTTTGTGTACTAATTATTGAACTACCTTGATAGTTATTCTCACTGCACTGATCTCCCTGTGTGTTATAATGGGGTCATACATTTTTTTCTAAATCCACCCAGTCACTTTCACGGGGGGACCTAAATTAATGCAGTGGTTTTATGTTAGTTTTTTTAAGTTGCTTTTACTGTGTTGTAAGAAGTCTGAGAAAGTCAGACACATATATCAGGGCCAGGATTATCATTTTACTTTTACTGATCCTGCTAAATGAAACATAAGTCATTTTAGTTTGTAATTAAATATGTATTATTTATTAAAATCAACTCAAGAGAATAACAAATATATTTCACCAACAATAGACTCACATATTTTTTTGCCATTGTATGTGGCAAAAAATAATGATCCCAGTATCGACTTTGTAACTATATTATTATTTTGTATACATTTTCATAGCTAGCTTCAATTACTAGTAGTTATTAACATTTCTGGAGAAATTGGAACGTGAAAAACAAAATCTCTATAAAAATTATGCAATTAGGGCCTGCTTGACAAAGCAGACAGAATCATATTTTAATCACATCCATCCATCTTCTGACTACCAGACCAAACAACAACAGTATGGGTTTTACAAGACAACTTTGCAGGGAATTGTTGGACTTTACCTAAATTTGGTATGTAGCTTTGTATTGACAAGACCTTAAAAGGGTTCCGTTTCCATCCTTATATGTAATCTTTTAGAGGAATTATAGCCCCTAATTACCTTTCCTCCAAACATTCATTTCTGCCACATAACTTTACCAAAGATTGTTGGATTTCAGCCAGACTTGACATGCAGTTTTATATTGATGAGATCTTGAGTGGGTTTGATTTACAGATGTCCACATAATCATTTACTTTACTGCACTCTTACGCTCCTTGATTGCCCAACTTCATGGCTTTCTTTTCTGCAGCATAACTTTACCAGTGTTTGTTAGATTTCAACCAAATTTTGGCATGCACCTTCATATTAACAAGACTTGAAAGGCCTTGATAACTATATTTCCAATATACAATTGACAGGAGTTATTGCCCCTAATTGCACATCCTTTACACTTTGACTTACATAGTATAACATTTGTGTGGTTTGATGGATTTCAACCACTTTAGGCATGTGCCTTTGTATTGATGAGACCTTGAATGAGTTTGATTTCCAGCAGTTAGTGTCATTTTCTACCTGAGTTATGCCCCCTGATTGCCCATCCTCTTAACTTAGATTTCTGCAATATAACTTTACTACAGTTTTTGGGGTTTCAATTTAATTTGGCATGCACTGTGATTGTTAAGGCCTTGAATGAGTTAGATGTCCAGCATTCCATAACATCATTTTCAGGAGCTATTGCTCTTGATTGTCCATCCACCTTTTGTTTCTGCATTAATTAACCAAGAATTGTTGATTTTCAACTTAATTCAATATGCAGCTTTATATTGATCAGGGCTTATTGGAGTTTAATTTCAAGTGTTCAGTATTATCATGTAGAAAAGTTATGACCCCTGATTGCCCATTCTCCTAACTTTGGTTTCAAAAATATAACTAACTAAGGAATGTATTTCAACTTAATTATTTTTGTACAATATATTGAGGAGACCTTCAATAATTTGAATTATAGCATCCCACATCATCATTTACAAATGTTATGGCCTTTGAATGCCCATCTCCTAATTTTCATTTTCCAACACAGGTTCCACTGTTACAGACCTGATTGAGAAAACTAGCGAGTGGGACCCTTTGTGATGCATCCATCACAATAGTTTTTAATCCTAAGCTTAAAACAAAGTTCATGACATCTAAAAGATGAGAAGAATTTTTTGATATACCTGATAAGGTCTTTCTCCAGTGGTATCCATATACTTTGTGCTAAGATAGGTTGCCACAATGGACCTGCATCTACAGGGTTTAAAAGTGTATTAGATGAGACTATACCATATTTCTCCAGATATAAATCCAGGATGTCTACTTAACAACTTTCAGATTAGAGATGGGTCTACCATCAAGTGAGAAATAGGAAGATTCTGAGAAGACAAAATGTATCTCAGATGCAATTTAAGTGCAAATAGGAAGGTGAGATAAATTAGATCATGATATGTGCTGAAAAGCGTATAAAATACATTTTAAAGTGAGTAATATTTCTATAAAAAATGAAAGAGAATAATTTATAATTGTTAGAAACTTATTTTACAGGACGGAAAAAACTACATTTTTCATTACTTATAGAATACTCCCCCCCTCCCCGAGATTTGAAGTGCAATTATAATTTTCAAAAATGGTGAGATAACTCTTCAGTTATGTATATAGTAGTGTTTAACAGCACCTCAGCACAACAGTGACTATATGATGCCACAACTAATCTAACAAAGATTTATATTTTTGCACAGAGTTGAGTTTTAAGTGAATCAATACACTTCGTGTGAATGCACCATTTTTAAAAGCAAAAATGTCTGTCAGTTGATTTGAAATGAAAAAAGTTTTGCCAGTCAGATTTTCTTCAAAATTTTGTTTTGGGAAAGGCAAACTTGGGTGCTTAAATCTCCATACTAGTGAGCTGAAGGAAAGTTGATGTCAGAATGAGAGCACTGCAAAAATACCTAATTAAGGAAATTTTTATGTAGTTTTTCTAGTTCACTAGGTGAATTTAAATGGATGTAGAATCATTTTGACTTAAAACTATGATAAAACCATCATGCAAATAGAGAATTTATTTCTGATTAGGAGAGCTGACAAAGTTGTATTGAGCCATTTTCATGACAAACACTGAACCACATTGCAGACAACATATGTCTGAGGAATTGAATTTTGTCAAGACTGTGGCAAGTTATATGCAACACTTAACTCTTTCCATTATATAAATGCATATTGAGAATACTGAAGATGATCTTGGAAGGTTCTGGAGATATTATCCAGACAAGAGTGTGACAGACAGATGGATGGTCTCTATTTGTAATAAAAATTTGGGATAACTCTTAAAATGCTGATCAGACTGACTCCATGTTTATTACAAGACATTGTATCAAAGCATTCCAAGTTTCATGAAGGTATCTTGAAAGGTTCAGGAGATATTTTGTAAACAAAAGTTTGCTAATTGACAGATGGATAAACTGACCCCACACCAAACATCCTTTTTTGGAGTGGAATAAATAACATTGGACCAAGATTTAGGGATAAGCTCATTTTCAGAGACCTTCCTGTTTGGTACAAGTGTTTCATGGTGGGATATGGGCTTCTTTAGAGACTGGTCTTGTCAATAGTGGAATATTTTTATAATGTTTCTTAACATTCATTGTGTAACAGGCATGGTTAGCATTCTCTTTTGCTATGATGAAAATAGAAAAATAATGGCTTTATTCTTCCACACAATTATGATCAAAGACTGATTTATTCCAGTATGTATTGGAATTGCTTACTTGTGAATCTGCTTGCATTTTGGGTCAATTTTTGCCTGTAGATATGTTGGATTTTTTTCCAGGGCTTTAGTGGGATTAATATATATTGCTGGAAAAAATGTATGAAATATAATATGTGTGTACAGCACTCCCTGATTATAAACCCTTCATTTGTAATACTTTTTATGATAATGCAAGTTTGATTACGGATTCCGTTTTATTAAGTGGTCATAAAATTATATGTATAATGTACTTCATTATAATTCAGTCTCACAACAAGGTGGTGTATTCTGTAGCATTGACAGTGTTATAATGAGGGAGTACTGTATGTATTATGTACTTCATTATAATTCAGTCTCACTACAAGGTGGTGTATTCTGTAGCATTGACAGTGTTATAATGAGGGAGTACTGTATGTATTATGTACTTCATTATAAGGCAGTCTCACTATAAGGTGGTGTGCTCTGTAGCATTGACAGTGTCATAATGAGGTAGTGGTGTATTTAGTCAAATTTGACTTAATGAGGCATGTTACATTGCCTGATCAAATTTCATGATTGTTTATCATTGTCCTGAATATAGATAGGGTTTTTTTAATTTTATTGACAGTAGTCAGTAGCCTAAAATTCAGCATCTTATTTATCATTATTACATGCTTTTTATTTGAAAAAGTCGTAGATTGTAGTTGCACTATTTGCTCTTTAACCTTTTCCAGCAGTATGTGGTTTATATAATGTATATATTCTATATTCCTGCTAAATGCTTGTTTGGTAAAGTAGACTAACCTCTGCTTTGTTTTCATTCTCTTTGCACTTCTATTCCTGCTTGTGAACAGCTATGTTTCGGGAAGAAGCAGTGTTAACTTTGAAAGAGCTTTGGCAGAGAAACAGCTTGCTAGGCTGAAAAAATCTGATCTTAAAGCATTCCTAGTGCATTTTAAGCATGAAATAGAGGCAGCCATGGGACGATGTACTCAACCAGGATGTTTGGATGGTCGAGAGTAAGTCTTACCAATCCTAATAACTAGGAAATAAGTCATTACAGTAATTGTGTGTGTGTCTGTGTCTGTATCTGTGTGTGTGTGTTAAAGAGAGAGACCTACTCTTTACTGTGTGATAGGTACCATTCAAATCGATAGAATAGATTTAATTCTGTTAAAAGTATTGGTTCATGAATATGAGATATTTGTCAACACTGACCAAATCAGTTGCTTTAGGATCTGTACAAATTCTCCATGTGCACTAAATATAATGTTTGAATTTATCGAACATTTTGATCTCTTTCCTTGAAATAATCACAAATCGGTAAAAGAATTTTTTTTTATTTCTAAGTAATTCCAGTGTTAACATATTTGGTAGCAATGCTGTTAGTGAAGAGATTATCATCTGAATGAAACTGCTGTAAACAAAAAGGGACTTGAATATTACAGTCATGCTAAGCATTGAAATTTGTATAACTCTTTGGTCTGTAATCAAGGTATAGATGAGAATAATTTTTTTTCTTAAATCAGGTTGTATCATTGTTTAAAGCAGGAAAACTATGAGTGAACTCAAGTTTTAATTAATGATTATTTTGATAGATTAAGGAAAAGTACTAGTATGCTATACATGCTTCACAATTTACAGTCAAACCTAAGCTAATGGCCACCTTTTTTTAGCAGTCATCTGGTCTCAGTGACCGTTCCCACTTCCCCCAAGATATTTCATTATAAAAGTCAAAGTTTTAAACAGTCACCTGCTTTCCATGATCAATGGCCAAGTGTTCCCTAACCAAAGAGTGGTTTCTTACTGCTTAAAGAGATCACTAACGTGAATGACCATGCAAATGAAGCATTTGTTTTCCCAAGTAAGGCATTCTTTAGGAAAAGTCATGTCTTGTTAATTGATTTGTAGAGATTCCTCATCATGCCTATATTCATTGTACTCAAGTCATTTTTGGAGTGCAGTTTTAAAAATTGGCTGACCTCTCTGTTTTTATCTTAAGAATTTGAATAAAGCTGCAATATTGCTTAGAAATTTATTGTTTTACTGTAATAGTATGGAAAAGTCTACATAAATCGATATGCACTAAATTCATTGTGGCATCACATGTCACCTGTCAGTCATTGGGTTGACACTCTCTATTTTTGTCCTTGGTCTTTTACTTCTGAGGCAGCTGACTCCAGCTGCATTACATATTTTTGTACAGTGAATTCTTTTAATAGAAAATTACGTCACATTACCAGCAATAATAATAATAATAATAATAATAATAATGACGATGATATGCAGTGGATGGTAATTGTTCAAGAACCGAGTTTCAAAGGTCAATCTGCATTCAGTGGTCACCTGTTTACAAAGGCCTGTTTGGCATTTTATCATGAGTGGCTGATGGTTTGACTGTAATTGTACATGTATACTTCTTCCTTTTTGAAAACTTTTCATGCACCTGCTTTATGCTTTTCATTAACCAGCTATACATGCTTGTACTAACCTTAATGTGTTTCATGCTTGTACTAACTTTAATGTGTTTCATGCTTTTTCATGCTATGTAGCTTTGGTAATCTGTTTGTTTACAGTGTGCTGTGCATGTACTGAATCTGTTGTTTTGTTATGAAAGAAAACTACTTATCAACCAGACTAGAGGGTCTTGGCATGGAGTTTCAATTGCAAGAAAAAAAAGCAGAAATCACTAGCAAACACATACTTAGTACTCACAAAAAAAGAAACTCAGTTTGCAATATACTACTGTGAAATACAGACTTTTGGCTCTTTTTCTTTAAATTTGCATGAAATAGATCTAAGTGTACAAACCTAGCTTAGAAGTTCTGGTCTTGTCCAGGAATAAGACTGAATTTTTCCCAAGGCTTTCATGAAAGGAAAACAGATCTGCTTTCCTTTCATTAATTAAGTCTTGAGTACCAGTACAACAAAATTTTGCAGTATTTGTGTATTTTCTACTGTTTTATCATGGGGATCAAAATATGCAGTGCCTGCTTTATATAAATTACAACTGTAACAAATACATACTTTATATAAATTACAAAAATATTTGTTTCCAGTCAGCTGACTGCCTGTTTCTCATTGCCATCCTAGCATTTTTCCCCAATGGTCAGATAAAAAGAAATCACATTAAATATATATAATGTTTAATGTTTGAAAAGAAATGACCCACCTAACTTGATTTTAAAACCAGTACAATAGGAAACACACATTATTTTTGCCTTACAACTGTAACAAACACATGCTTTATATAAATTATATCTGTAACAAACACGTACTTTATATAGATTACATATACTTTATATAGATTACATATAGATTACAACTGTAACAAACACATGCTTTTTATAAATTACAACTGTAACAAACACATACTTTATATAGATTACAACTGTAACAAACACATACTTTATATAAATTACAACTGTAACAAACATATACTTTATATAAATTACAACTGTAACAAACACGTACTTTATATAAATTACAACTGTGACAAACACATACTTTTTATAAATTACAACTGTAACAAACACATACTTTATATAGATTACAACTGTAACAAACACATACTTTTTATAAATTACAACTGTAACAGACACATACTTTATATAGATTACAACTGTAACAAACACATACTTTATATAAATTACAACTGTAACAAACATACTTTATATAGATTACAACTGTAACAAACACATACTTTTTATAAATTACAACTGTAACAGACACATAGTTTATATAGATTACAACTGTAACAAACACATACTTTTTATAAATTACAACTGTAACAGACACATAGTTTATATAAATGACAACTGTAACAAACACATACTTTATATAGATTACAACTGTAACAAACACATACTTTATATAGATTACAACAAGGCCCGGCATGTGGTGTTTTTCTTGTGTGTGCAATGAATGTTTGGCGCCTTTCCAAAAAATTTTTGTGGAATAAATTGCGAATAAAACGAACAGGAAAGGAAAAGGTGCCTGTGTGCATTGCACACTTCGCACATGTAACCGGCCGGGTCTGATTACAACTGTAACAAACACATACTTTATATAAATTACAACTGTAAGAAACACATACCCTTTTTTGAAATTGAAAGCCTTACATATAATTTTATATTTGTATTAGTTTAACTGTGTTTCAAAAAAACAAATAGGGTAAATATTCTTCATCACGATAGAAACTATGATTAAATATTTTAGTCCTTGAAAAAATTCCATGATAAAACTATGAGTATGTCATAGTAATTTTGGTACAGATTTGTAATAATGTTTTTTCCTTTCAGTGACAGTTTATTTGAATTCTTTTTGAATTTGCTTAGCTTTGTTGGTAATTTAATGTGCTTCTTAGACCTGTTTTTAAAAAATATTTTAATAGTTTTATACATTTTATTCAGTTTTGGAAGTCCAGAAATCACAGACTACTATGCCACCCCACGTCCTTGCGGTGGTAGTCATACGATGACATACCCACACAAACGAATGACCAGGCTCACACATCTTAGGTAAGAAATTAATCTGTTTTGGAATATCAAATCAGACGTAAATTACATTTTTTTATGATGCAATAGATAATTGTCATACCATATGTGCTCGCTTATAAGTCAAGTCAAATTGCAGATAACAAAGATCCTGATCTGTCATAGCATAATGCGCCTGCAGATGAGAGTCTGTGCTCTACTAATTACTCCTAACAAACTGTACAGACCCAGATCTGCCATCATATAATGTGAAGGCAGATCTGAGTCTGTGTATTTTGTAGTTGGACTCATAAACGAGTACAAATGGTAGTTGATTAGAAGTAATATTTTTACTACATTTTATTGTATCTGACCATTGTTGGATATCTATACATGTTTTGTGTTAAAAGCAATGTTTTTACGATGTTTTTTGTTGCATGTTAGAAATAGTTGCACAATAAAACACCATCTTCCTTTGGCTATGATGTGCCTTTTTTTGTGGAATTCATGTAAATTGCTCCCATTTAGATCCCAAAAGTCCATTTGTTATCATATGTAATTTTTGTACACTTATTATTAATTAGGTCCTTACTAAATGAAGTTGGCTGAGCCCTAAGTAATCACATTATCTGTCTGTCTGTCTTGCTGTTTGTCTATCCATCATCAGTTTGGTTTCTTCAAGATAACTTTATGGCAAATTATTGGATGTTTTTAAAAACAAAATTATTGTATTGTAACTTCTACATCAGTTGCTGTATTCAATTATAACATGGGGACAGCATTAGAAAAAGCCTAATTTTGTCACTGATATGCAGAGTTTTTATTAATAAAGGACCAGCTGAAAATTACCATTTTTGCTTGCTTATGAGTCGAGTCCAACTGCAAACTGCACAAACCCAGATCTGCCATTGCATAATGCACCAGCAGATGTAGGTCAATGCAGTTTGTTAGGAGTAATTAGTAGAACAAACAACAGTGACCCTGATCTGTTGACATGTTATGCATGGTTCTATTTTGTTTCCAGTTGGAATTGTCTTATAAGCGAGCATAGATGGTGATCACAAACCACTCCATAATACCATGGGTAGTATAAAAAATTATATGTGTATGAGGTTTAATTACATTGGCTTGTCTGTTTTTACCAATGCTGCTTTTAAGTTGTATACCAAAGTTGAAATGGATGCATTCATGATTTGACAGCATTAGTTATTATAGGTATTATTGATAGATACAACTTTTAGTTGGAGTTTGATTATTGTTTAAAGTATGAATAATTTATTCTTGCCCCTACATAGAGGGAAGGAAACTAATTATCTCCTTTAGGTTTTAATGCCTTTAAATTACCGCATGGTTTTTTGCATCCATTCAACATCCACTCTTCGTGTTTTGCAGTTATTTATTAAAAGAAAAATTGGGAGGTCTGAGGATCCAAATAAAGTCCCCATTTTGAGGTCATGGGAAGAGATGACATTGAGGATATTTAGATAATAAAACATATTGTATTATTTCATAACTTGCTCAGAATTGTGACAGTATGACACGAATCCAAGGCCTCAAGAATGGTAGTTTATGAAGGAAGCAAAAAATAAAAAATTTTTTAAATCCCATTCATTATTGGCTACCATTTTTGAGGACTTATGATAGATTTTATTAATGATGATATATTATGTTTGAAAGTTTAAATATATTCTTTTATTTGCAGGAAGTATATTTTCTCTCTGTATTCGGAAAGTTTCTTCTGATTTCATCTTTGTATGCATTGTTTCAAGAAAAGTGTTAAAATTTACTCTTAGAGTTGCTGTCAGCTTCTCTTGCACACAGATGAATTTATGACCTCTGTGGCTAAGACTGTAGGCTAGTGGCTTATTTAAAAAGGTATTTTACTACACTGACACATTGGTGACACAATTAAAATGTAATTAGAAATAGATAACAATACATATTTTGTATCTGTCCCCCACCTTATTGCATTTGATGCATGCACAGTACAGTAATTCGCAGAGTTGAGGTGGTATAATGCTGATTGTATGACAGACACACATGCCTGGCTTGTGCATACCTCCTGAAGGGTGAACCTCGATCAGAGTGCATATTCTGCCATTCTTGTCAAGTGTAATGACTTCCACCCTGTGAAACCAGTGTTGTTAACTCGATAAAGATCATTTATCACCTGACAACATCTTTGAGCATTTTGAATGAATTTGGTTTATTAACAGTTTTTGACCATATGTTTTAAGGATCTTATATTTTATACCATTATCTTTTACTTTATACACACTTTACAATTGACATCCGTACTGTATAAGTTTTATATTATTTAATACCACATGTTTATGTTTTATGGAAGGCTTTTATCTTCCTAGATTTCATCATTAATTCTGCATTAATTTTTACAACTTTTCTTTTAAACATCATCATTTAACCATTGATGTGCTTACATGCCATTCACTACTACTACTACTACTACTGCTAATACAACTACTACTGTGGCTACTACTACTACTACTATACTGCTATTACTACTACCACTATTTAATAAATTGTTGGCATTGCAAGTAATTGTCCTGTTGTTTCCATCCAGCATCAAACAATACACTGGAAATATATCATTATGCTGGTGTATGTGAAGTAGATAGGTTTCTGGGAAAGGTCAAACGTTTTGAATCCTGTACATTGTAAAAGGGCATCTTGTACTTATGCTTAATGGCTGCCCTAAAAGCTGACATGTTTAATGCCTGGAAATTTCTGATTCCTACCCTAGAGCCAGATATGGGGCTAATTTATAGTATTGGCAATTAAGACCTTTCTATCAGGAAGGGGAAGGATAAATACAGATGTTGAAACCTTTTTGTAATCACCAATCTCTCTGCAAGGGCCAGAAACTTATATTCAGGTGATTTATCCATTGCAAAAGGACTTGGAGAGATAGCTTTGCAATCAGTAGTAAGTAATTTATCCACTTGTTTTCATTCATTAGCCAGTATACTTTTAGGAAATACTATGGACTAGTAATCTTGTGTTGAAGATATCTGAAATGATATAGATTTGTATTCATAGCCCCTCATCAGAAATAACTGAATCCCAATTTCTGTTTTTAGCCATTTATTCAAAGAAGAAGAGACTGTCATGCCAACAGTTCCAAAGTAAGTTATTTTTTTCAACAGGAAAGAGGTAATTGTACTACCACATTCACTGTTTTCTCTAGGCTGCACCTTTTTACTATTAGCACATTAAAATTAAAGAGTTCATGCAGAGATCACTAATACATCATAAAATCACACAAAAACTGTCAATGTTTTTTGCAATATGTTTGTCCTCTGTGTGCATGTCCCCCTCATCATCAAGAGACTTGGTTATAATATTCACATCATGCTGGAAGTTCCTCATTGACTAAGATTATCTTCTGTTGGACAGATCTCTTAGCAAGCAAAGTGTAAATGATTAAAGAATAACTGACTTTGTCACACTGAAAACTGGAGTCATTGGAAGTGATTACAACTGATTGATATAAATGCAATTTCAATATACTTAGCGGCTTTAGGAAATGAGTGAATTGAAATTAATGACCATGACAGTGGGGGCATTGCCTCAGAATATGATACTGGGACCTGGAGCAATAATATAAGAAAATACTGCTAATAATTCAAAATACAAAAGTTGGCCCAAAAATGACTAAAATAGAAGAAAAAAAAATCATTTCTTTTCAACTTTTCAGCAATTTGAAAGAATCAACCCATGATGTACCAGTAGTAATGTGTAGTGACTAAATTAGTTCAGTTCTTATCTGCACACATTCTTATCTTGAATAAAAACATGCAAAAATTTTACAATAATTATGCATGAAAGAGAAATACTAGTATGAAATAAAATAGATTTGAAAGGAATATAATATAAATATTCATAACTATCATGCTGTTAGACAGACTGTTTATAGTAAATGATGAAATAATAGGCAGATTCCCCTGAAAGTGAGAAGGGTCACATGAATTTGACTTAAGGGGCCCTAAGGGCCATTTATCTTGGAAAGCTTGAGAAAACTCTGTAGAGTTGGTCGCATGCCTAACTGCGATCAGTGTAGACCAAGATTGGTCACTGCATTATAAAGTGCAGTGGTAGATCTTTGTTGGTGGTTTTTGTTCTAATTGTAATGTTTAGTGAACAGCATGGACCAATGTCTGCCAGGTTTTTTTTTGGCAAAGGTAGATCTGGGTCTACAATTTTTGCAGTTGGGTGCACATTATTGAGGAACTGCTCCAGTTGTTACACCAAACCAGTGATGCATGACTGATAATTATTTTACATTTTATATAGTAATTTTCTTTGTTGCAGATAAAAAATATAAGATGCATTATGTGTTAATGCTTCCACCAGCTACTTCAGAACATGAAGTGCAAAGTCAGGAATAAATAATAATTGTGTAATAACTAGTTCAATGCAGGAACTGGTGCAGACTTACTATACATCAGTTATTACTGCACTTCCACTTCTCATCAAAGTATAGATAAATAGAGCATATTTTGAACATTTTGACCAAAATAAGTATACCTTGGTACATTTTTTAATTTATAGATAGCTTTTCCAAAATGAGTAAGAGCATTTACATTTGAAAGTTCTCTTCCCCTATTAATTAGTATTTCTGCCAGCATGTAGATATTTTCAGATTATCACATCTCCTATGCATTCATTTGAATAAGTTATGTTGTTTCTATGCACACATAAACCTAAATACTTTCAATAATATACACACACTCATAAGTGTTTCCATGTGCACATTAACCAGAATGCCTTCAATAATGTAAACACACTCATAAGTGTTTCCATGTGCACATAAACCAAAATGCCTTCAATAATACACAGAGACAAACTTCTAAGTGTTTCCATGTGCACATAAACCAGAATGACTTCAGTAATGTAAACACTCATAAGTGTTCCCATGTGCACATAAAACCATAATTCCTTCAATAATGTAAACATACTCATAAGTGTTTAAATCCACACATAAACAAAAACACTTTCAATAATATACATACACTTGTAAGCATTTCCATGTGCACATAAACCAAAACACCTACAATAATACACACATCATAAGTGTTTCCATGTGCACATAAACCAGAACACCTTCAATAATACACACATACTCATAAGTGTTTTCATGTGCACACAAACCAAAATGCCTTAAATAATACACACACACTCATAAGTGTTTCCTTTGGACATTAAAATTATACACAGCATTTGCTGGATAGCAGGACAAGATTGAATCCAAAAGCAATGCCTATTGGATAATATTTAGTTTCTGCTGTGTCTTAACAAATATATTAACTTAGCAAAGTATGTAATAATTGCTGTAATAATATAATAATCATTAAATTATTTACTCATGAATTGCAAATAAAACAATAATTTTTCGTAAAATGTGTTTTCAGTTTACATGTGAAATTTTAGCATTTGACATTGGCTGATGGAACAAAATCTCACAGCTCCAACTAATTATGCAAGAATGGTCTATATTTAACGTTTGCACTATACCTGTCTTATGCTTCTGTTGTTAGCATAATACATGCATAATATCAGACAAGTAAAGATGCATGCCTTATTGTAAGATAGTACAGTATTTAATGCTTACTCAAAACCTGTCATATTTTGGCATTTCTTCTTGCCATGGACTTATTTAGAAGCATGAAGAATATAGCTGTAGATATACAGGTAATAAATTTGCCTTTTGTTTTTTGTTGTTTTGGGTTTAATTCCATTTCTCAGCACAAGATAGGGTATACATGGTTGCCAGAATAACTGGTATAGGAAGAACTCGGGGTAAAATCAGTAAGAACCACTGACCCACACACCCACATTCAACAATCCCAAGAATCAAACCAATGTGGACAGAGGTGAGATGGCAGAACTTGCTTTTTGTGACACTAGCTAGCATAAAATATTTTGCTTGACATGTATACTGTGAATTCCCATTTATTTGATGGTTACCCATTTTCTTATATTTCTCCTTCAAATATGTTCCTCAATCACATCAACATTAGGAATTAATCCCCACTACCTCTTGAATCCAGCCCTCCCAAATAGGAAAATTCATCTTTCCTGTCTATATTATATAGATAAAGGGCATTAACTGTTGCCCGTTACCTTCCCTTGCCACCTACAGGTGGTGCTAGTTTTAAGCTCTCGTTTGTGTTGTGAATTAACAAGATCGTTCACTTTGCCTCCCAAAATCCATTGTTAATTTGTGCTACTTCTCATGCCATTCATTGAGGATTTTGTTATATTTGGATGTATTAAGGATTATTCTAGAGATGGTATACTTTGTTTTTTTAATTTTGACCATAATTACATGAATGTTTTCACCTATGTGGACTTAGATTCTGCGATTTCTGACCACATGGCTGTGCATGACTACATTATAATAGAATGTGTTGAAGTTCATGTTAGCACTCACTGTCTATTCATTTATTACCCGATATTGTTGGTATCTCAGGCATTCGTAATGCAGTTAACTATGTATCCTGCTGTTTTTTCTTTCTTATTTTGTCATTTCAGAATCAACTATGATGATCATGTAAGCTAAATGCAAGAATTCAAGCCAGCAAGAAATCTCATGACTTGTGTCTTGCATGTACAAAATGTGCGCCAGTTGGTTGGGGGAATACATGGTCGACAGTTCTAAGGAAAACTATAAGAAACACAGAGAGATGTTGGAAATCAAAGGACCAAGAGTACTGATGTTTTGAATATAAACCTTATATGTTTGACCAGCCTCGTGGGGGTGCTGTTACATATGGAAAATTTTGAAATTTTGGGGGAGTTTCCACCCATCTCTTGGCAGCACAGGTGCTGCAAATCACACTTCATGTCTGAGCATGGCCTTTGGGCCTGTAAGTCTGGGTGTGTGGGGTTTATAAATGACTTGAATGACCATCGCTGTGCCCTTCTGTCCTCCTCTGTTTTAAGCAAGTCTTTTTACACTTTGAAGGGGTTTCCATCCACTTCTAGGCAGCCCTGGTGATGCAGGTCCCCACATGTCTGATTTTGGCCTTCGGGCCTGTAAGAATGCCGTATTGGCTGCCAGCCATACTATCCAGTCATCTGGCTCTCAATCCGTACTGTTCAGTGACTGTATGGCTTCCATTACATATTGTCCTATGCTTTTTCAAGTTGAGCAATTGAACGTTAATATTACTGAAGATCTTATTAATAGATCCATCTGTCTGCCTAACATTACCATTACTCTGGCAGTACAGCTGCCTACATTGCATCCATTCTTCATGACACCCATACTGGCTGTTTTTGTTTTCATCATTCCATCCATACCAATTCAACATCCTGAAGATACAGATAGTGATTTACTCATGGCTTACGGTACCATGACAGTATTAGGATGACTGAAGAAGAATTAACTTCAATCAAAGACACGAAGTGACAAGTACAGCAGTTTCTCCCATCATACAGCAAGACCTGGCCATTCATTTCTGCCAGCAGAAAGGGCGGTAGTTACGCCTTCTGCAAACTGTGTGAAACTGATATATCAATTAGAAGCGGTGGCAGGAATGACATCTCTCACCACATAAAATCAGAGAAGCATAAAGTGATCGACAAGGCTAGACAGATGGCTCCAATTACATCATTCTTTTCAAATAATACAGAACGTTCAACCAACTGCAACGAACACTCCCTGCGTGTGACTCGTGCTGAATTTATGATGTGCGAACTCATCACTTACAACAATCTGCCGTTAACAACAGCTGATTCCTTGAGTGATGGCTTCAAACTTATGTTTCCAGATAGCAAAATTGCTGCAGGTATATAGATATTTATTTATTCTATTTTATATAATGTTTATCTATTTTTATGACATTTACTTACAAATCCAGGCAATTACAGTAATCTAAAACCTTTTATGCATGTATTTTTACCAAGTGAAGCACACATACACCGTTGGTACCAGGCACCTGTTAAATTTAATCCCAGCTAGTCATTCGAATTTGCTAAAACTTACCAGTTCTAAAATATAATCAGTTTCACCATACCAATGCACCATTGTTTGAATAGTTATGGTGTGAACACCTTTGCTGAACTAACTTGTATATTGTACAAATTATAATTTCTGTATTTATGTTTCAGATATGAAGTGTGGCAGAAAGAAAGCTCTTGTGAAGACTTTGGGAAAGGCACAACAGAGGAGCTTGTCTGAGAGGATGCAGGCTGCAGCCTTCACACTTTCCACAGATGACAGTAATGATAATAGGAGCAAGCAGTTCCCAATTGTAATTAGTTCATTGGACCAAAACACTGGACTTGTTCACTTGGAGCTACTTTCCTTTCCTATCTGCATTGAATCTGCCAGAGGAGAAAACATATTCAAAATCCTGGATAGGGAAATCAATGCACGCAACTTACAGTGGAATAATTGTTTAGCACTTGGATGTGACAATGCCTTGGTCATAAAGGGGAACAAAACTGGTGTAATTTCCTACATTAGAAATAAGCATGACATTGTGTTCTTGGCAGGATGCTGCCTCCATGTTGTGCGCAATGAAGCCCAAAAAGGAGCTAAGTGTTTACCTGATGTGGCTGAGATCTTGCAGGATGTTTATTATTATTTCCAGAAAAATGAGAAACGACAGCACAAATTCTCTTGTGTTTAAGATCTTTTTGACATTGAGCAGAAGAGACTGCTCAAATAATTTTTGTACCAGATGGCTGAGTATTGGTCATTGCCTGGAGAGATTGTTACAAAATTAGGAACCTTGAAAAAGTTCTTTAAAGCAGAATTTGATGATATCAAGACCAAGTCAGTCTCATCTTCAACACAGGTTGCAGAGAGCAGTGACAAACCATATGCCCATAAGAAAGTAGAAAACATCCTGCAGTTCCTGAAATCACCTACAAACAAGCTGTATGTTCTGTTTCTGGACTCTACTGTCAAGATGTATGATGATGTGCTTGTCGGTCTCCAGTCAGATGAACCGAAGATACATGTACTGAGAAAAATGTTGGTCAACCAGATTGTGAAAGGACTTTGTCATTTTGTCAAACATGCTGCCATGTCAAGTTGTGTGCCTGAAGCTGTTGACTTCAAAAGCAGGTACAATTTAAAAGACAACAAGGACTTAGTCATAGGTGATGCTGCCCGCAGTTTCATTGCCGACTCTGACAATAATGGTTTGAGGGACATGCTGATCAAGCAGTTATATGGGGATGTAAAGCTGTACTTTAAGAGTGTTTGCAGTTACCTGATTGAGAAGCTTCCTCTCAAAGAACCAATCTTGAGACATGCAGTTGTAGCAGATGCTTCTTTGCAACAGACAGCCTAATTGAGTGATCTGACTTTCTTCCTGCATAGATTTCCAGCACTGTGGCCTCCTGGTTGCACTATTGACAGTGTTGTTGAGCAGTTTGCTATATATCAATATACAGACCTATCAACCTGCACCAGATAAAGAATGGATGAAACCTGGGCTGCAGTTGGCAGTAAGAAGGATGAAGAGGGGGCATTGTTCCTCAGTGAACTTTCAGTTATAATGTGAGGAATATTAACCATTCCCCACTGTAATTTCCACTGTGAGAGAATCTTCTCCATAGTGCGTAAGAACAGAACAGAGCAGAGGTCATCAATGGGAGACGACACTCTAGAAGCATTGTTGCTTATTAAATCAAAACCTGGTTATCCATTTGAATCCCAACGCCAGCACACAGTTGAACAACTACAGAAGTTGAAAAGTGCCTACTATGAAATGAATAAGACAAGTCAATGATCCACATTCCAGCATACATGTAGCACTGAACTTGACACTGCTTTGCAGTAACCTTCAACTCTAAGCTCAACACTGATAATTATTAATAAATTATTTTCAACTGTTATATGTTTCAAATATTGTAAATATGAAATATTTTGCATCATTTTTGCATTATGGATCATTGTTTGTATTGACACTTTGGTTACAAGATGAAATAAAGATGCGTCTGTAATGTTGTGCGTTACTATTGATGTACACTTGTTAAGAATACTGAAAGCTGACATGAAATACTGAAAATATCCCTGAAAATACTGAAAAGTATTATAAGGGGGTGCACAGCTCTGTCTACCCCAACTCCTTCGCTCTCTCGCCATTGGCTCGTGTTCCTGACAATACACAGACAGCTATCCATTAGGTGCCCGAAACAGTGTTGGATCAATCTTTTTCTGCCAAGTGAGTGGGCAATCCAAATTTTCTCTGAGGGGCTTTGATTCTCATTTTCCCAATCCCCTACCCTATCGACCTCTTCATTCCTGATGGAAGTACCATCTGGCTCAGTAAATGACACACTTTTTTAGCAAGAAGTCTGGACACTCATCACAAAGTGGGCAGTGGAGATTGTTTGGGATCCACAATCTCCAGATTTTTCCTTGAAGCCTTTTCTGGTTAGGATGGCTAATGGCATTCATGGTGTGGGGATGGCATGATCAGTTTGCTTCTCCATTCATTTGAATGAATTTGCAGTCTGTCTCAATCTGACAGATGCATATTTTCATGTTCCCATCTATCCGTCCTTATGGAAATTCCTGAAGAAATTGTTATCAGTTTTGCGCTCTGTCTCCCAGCTTAAACATAAGCCATTGGGCCATTATAAACATACTCCACGGTATTGTATCCATTTTCCATATGGCTTCATCTATTTCTGTGGCAGTGTATTTGAATAACATCCTCTAGAAACATATGGTCAGTTCCATTTTAGTCCAAAAAAAGAACAATCTCATTTCCCATTTATTGCATCTAGATTTTCTAAGTCCCATCTTTGTCTATCCCATCAGATCATCCATCTGGGTATGGATTTTCTCATCCATCTCCACCTGGTACGTCTTCCCTACCTTCAGGGGGTCTGAATTGTTGCCCTTGCAGAATCTGTTGCCAGCACAAAATGGTTCACAGTCAGGGAGTTTCTGCAACTTCTCAGATTGTTTTATGCAGCAGAGGGTCTTATCCCAATGGCTTGCTTCTATATGTACCCTTTGCAGATGACCTTGTTCTCTCATTGGTATGTACAATACAGCATCGACATCCAGATGAGACATATTCCTGGCAGACTCATTGTCTTGGCCAATTTTTTGTCAAGGAAAGAACAGATTCCCTATTCAGAATGGTCCCTCAGTCTGTTGGTATTTCATCAGATTTGCCAGATGGGGGCATTCAATGATTGATTTTTTTTTTTACAACCAAGTGGAATCAGAAACTGTCCTCCTTTGCTTCCCCAGTACCTGATCCCAGGCTTGTTCTTCAGTGCTCATTCTTTCAGTCAGTTGAGTCTATGGCCCTTTGTTTACCCCACCACCACCACCAACTCCCTTAGTTCCAAAGATAATACAGAATTAAAGGGCCAGGAGTGCAAAATGATTCTGATTGCCTCTCTCCATTGTGGCAAAGCCTGGATCAATGATCTCAATCTAGTGATAGATCTATCTACCCAGGAAGATAATGGCAAGGCTGAATCATCTCAGACAGCAAAAAACCCACGTGTTTCATCCTTGTTCTCCTTTATGCTTAATTCTTGTGTGGAGAGCCATGCAGCAAAAACAACTCAACCCTTCAGTCATGGAAAGAATTGCACGAACTAGAAGGTCCTCCACTTTAAAGTCAAAACATCATCCCTTTGAGTCCCTCTGTCTCATAAGTAGCAGACTTTTTTCTTTTTCTCATCAAGGAGATAAAGTTGGTAATGGTAGGGAGGATCTTGGATACTCAACATTCTCTCATCCTATTACTTATTCTCCTAAAGTTAATGTGATTGGGGTATGTATTCGAATGAGAGAGCAAGTTATGTTTCTACTAGAACACTTATCCAATCATATTACTTTAGTACCCTCCCATCCTCCCCGCAATGTGAGCATCCCATTACATGATGTTCTGCTCAGATTAAAACTAGTGCCACCTGTAGGGTAGTGAAGGGAGGTAATGGGCAAGAATTATTGCCTTTTGCCTATATAATATAGACGGGAAAGACAGAATTTTGATCTTTGGGAGGGCTGCATTCAGGAGGTAGTAAGGTTTATGTTCGTAACATTAATGTGATCAGGTAAGTATTCTATGAGAAACATAATTTACTGAAAAATTTGCTTTTTAGTGACTAAAAACCATATTCAGTCAAAGTATATAAAAATCATCCACTTTGAAAATAATTTGCCTGCCAGACCCCATCAAGGACATCCTCCCCTATTGAGGCACATCTATAAATATTAGTACCGGTACCTACAAGAATCTTGTGCAAAATCACAGTACATGAGACCAACAAAAATAAATGACCCCCACAGTACTTACATTTTTGTTGCAAATCATAACATGTCAGGTGCTAATGTCAGGATGAATTTCTAAGAACTAGGAATTAGTACACCATATCTGATTTGGCTATAAGGCCAAGAGCTCTTATGTTATTATCCTGCTTCTGGTATTCATCTTCTGTTGTCCATTATGTTGTCCATACAAATTACCATTTTAACTGCTTTTCAAGAACTGCTGAACCAGTTTCAATCAAACATTGAAGGAATGTTCCACAGGACTTATTCTGTCAAAATTTTATTTGAGGTGGTTGTGTTATGAATGATGTGGCTTCATTAGCTTTAAAATGGGACACCTACTTTTGACTTTTTGCCCAGAATGGCTCAGCCAATTTTACCTAATTTGTTAGTAATATTTGATATGAACACTTTATCAAAACTATAACCAGGATGCATCCTCTAGCAACTGTGTGACTTCCTTAGTAACCAGATGGAAAAAAAAAACAATTTTGGGTTTTTTCTTATGAGCAATTTTTTATTTTTTTCTCTTGAATCAATGAGTCAGTTTTCATCAAAAACTTGGTAGGTGTGTTTCTTTGGACATGCTTTATCAATGTTATGTCCAGGATTGCTCTCCTAGCACTGGTGTGACCTCCATCACAAGCGTGTTTTTAGTTTCCTCTCCAAAACAGCTGAATTAGTTTTGATCAAACTTGGTACGAATGTTTTTAACATGTTCTGTTAAAATTATGCCTGATGTAGCCACTATATGGCAACGGTAGTGTTTCCACAGTGAGCATGGAAAACCTGTTTTGAACTGTCTCTTCTGAATGTCTTTGCTGACTTTGATCAGACTTGGTATGAATGTGTCTGAAAACATGCGCAGTTGCAGTTGTGTCCGAGGTGGTTCACCAAGCAATAGTATGCCTTCTACAGTAACTGCTTGGAAAACCTACAAAAGATACCTTTCTCCCATTAAGTGTGGCTAGCTGTTAGTATATAAAGAGTACTATCATAGAACAACTTTCTCTCCAAAACTGCCTTTACATATAAAACCAAATGTTATAGGTCAAGTCCTAGCATAAACACCTTTCTAAAAAAAAAGATACCAATGCACCATATATTCAAGCTCAGAAACACAGTTAAACAACATGTGAAATACCACCAGGTTTTTTTTCCCAAGAGCTGGCAATTATCCTAATATATCTATCAACCCACTGTACCTGCTTCATTACTACATTTGCCTTGTAGACCAATGTATACCAGATGAGCAATTTCTGGCCCTTTTGGGCCTCTTGTTTTATCTACTCAATACACTTTCTGCAGTAAGAATTTTTTATTTATTAGAATTCATAAAACTCAATGAGATTTGGTGTTTACTTTTTTCAGGGAGGAAGTGGAGATATTTGGAGTGGATGGACACATCTACAAAGGTAGAAGGGGCAACAGCAAGATAGAGGCAAGGTTACCAGTAGGTGTGAACAACAACAATGTACAGGTCAGGATAGATACTTTTTTTTTTTCTCACCCATGCGACAGAGAAATCTAGCTGTTTTGCTAACCTTACTTTTCTTATCTCAGTCTGATTATCTCAGTCCGGTTGTCTCGGTCTAGGTGTCCACACACTAGGGACTACTTTTAAAAAATAAACCTTTGTTGTCTTCTGCTATGCCCGATGTAGTTGTTCTAAAATCAAACAACAACGATGACGACAACAACAACAACAACAACAACAAATAAACAAATATATAACAAAACAGCATAGTAACTTAAGGACTCTCCATTTTGAGAAAACACCATACAAAACATTTCGAGAGAGACAGACACATGCACTCACACGATGTTGAGCTTTTTGGTATTACGATAGTTCATTCCACACAGCATAGTCAGTTTTATCCTATCTGCAAGCCTGACTCAGTACATTTTCAGGTCAGCGTCATTAAATGTAGCTAAAGCTACCTAACTAGTTTTAAATACATCGTGTGAAACAAATTATATACTGTTAGCTACATTTAATGACGCTGACCTGAAAATTGACTGTGCTACAGACAGGATAAAATTCTCAATGCTGTGCGAAATGCACTATGACAGAAAACACTGATCTGTGCACATAGCCTATAGACCTATACACTTCATATTCTTCCAACGCTGTTAACAACTACAGAAAACTTAGTAACAACCAGAAATGTGTTATGTCAAACATGCTTTATTGTATTTTTGTTAAGCATCTCCATTGCGCCCCAGTTGAATAAAAAAATATACCTAAAATATTGAATGACAAATAATGCACTTAGCAACCAGAAGGAATCATTTATCGGTCAACACATTAATCCGTAAGCAAATTTCACTGTAACACTTGCCATATTTCCAAGAGAGAAAAATAAATTTTCAACAAATCAGTGAACTTGAAAGTTTAGCACATGGTTATCAGCTGGGGTCCGTATTTGGAGGGTCTTTGATACAAGAAAGTACTTTTACAATCAATATTAATTACAACACAAGTATGTCACAAACAGTTTCACCTCCTCTAAAGATAATGATAGTGACACGGATCTCAAATTACCCGCGAATAACCCAAGCACGGACACTCATGCTACATGTATTTACACTACAACAGAGCTGTGGGCCGAGTACAGTTTCATTATGTGCAATTTAATTTTCTAAATTGGAACTAATAAAAATGAAACATTTTCTTGTAATAAATATTAAGTATTTATTGTTAATTTCATATAACATTCATATATTAAATGTGATAATACCTAAAAACTATGCAACGTTTAATGTTGTTATTTTGTTTTGACTCGCACATAAAAACTGTGTACTTCGGATGACACGTCACACCACAGTCCTCATTAACATATTTGTATTAATGCACCGCATGTAAACATTGGCGCGTAAACTATACTGCACAAGTAACAGTATTCTTTCTTACATTAAAGGATAATATTGGGTGAGAAAAAGAATCGACGTTGGGATTTGGACCGAGACAAGGAAATCCCAGTCGCGGGGTTACATTATATGTCTCCCCACTCATCAAGCCTCGTGGGGAGACAAATAATGTAACCTCTTGACTGGGATTTCCTTGTCTCGGTCCAAACCCCAACATAGATTCTATATATCTCAGAATTTGTCATCAAGTCCCAGTGCAGATCCTTCGCATTCTGAAAGATCCTTGCTTTCTGAATCTTGAACACATGTAGATAGAAATAATATGACTGTTGCAGATTTTGGGTGATTTTTCTGTCCTGCTAATCATAGACCAGATGAGTTTATGGAATGACCTGTTGTCCATTATCTGTCATTAGTTGTCCATCGTTCATCCATCTGTTAGCACAAGTTTGTTATCACTGCACCTTCTAAACTACTTGAAGGAATGCTATGATGCTTTATACATATACTCATCCAAACAATTGTTGGTCCTAAATGAAAATGATTCTGCATGGATATGGCCAATACAATGGCCATCTTGAAAGTCTTGTTATCACTACTGCTTCAGGATGGATGGTCATATTGGAATTTTCACCAAAAGACTTATCACAATATCAAGTTGGTCCTCATTGAAAATGGTGCAGAGCTGACAGCCAATATAGCCACTATAGCAGCCATCTTGATAATCTTAAGCTATTGCTCCTAAATGGAATGTCATATAAGCATACTTTTTCGCCAAAAGACTTCTTGTGACATCCAGTTGTTTATGAATGAATGTGGTGCTTCTCTGACCTCAGGTGTGGCAGCCGTCTTACAAATTTTGTTATCACTACTCCATTTAGATGGATTTTCATATTGCCATGAGGTTTTCACCAGAATTCCTATGAAATTTGTGCCAGTCAATCTAATGTGGCCACCATCTTGAAAATATTGTTATCAATATTCCTCATAAACAGAGTCATATAACATGGGGGTTTTCAGCAAAAGACTTTATGATGTCTAGTTAATTCTAAATGAAAATAGTGCTGATCTGATATCCAATATGACCGCACTAGTAGCCATCTTGAACATTTTATAATACTACTTCCTCTGAATGGAAAGTCATGTCCACATGGGGTTTTACAAAAAGACTTCTTACAGCATCTAGTTGATCCTAAATAAAAATGATGCTGATCTTTTACCCAGTATGGCCATCATGGTGGACATCTTGAAAAGCTTCTTTTTGCTACTCCTCCTGAACAGATGCTCAAATCAACTTAAGCAGTCGAAGAATGTTGGAGACGGTTTCTGTGCTCAACAGTAAAATAGAAGGACATTACTCAAGTCCTACACAAATCTAATGGCACATAGTTTAGTAACACAAGTGCTTCAAAGTTCTTATCGGCAGGGGACTAGGGTTGCAGTTTAAATGGAAAGTCTCAGTTAAAAGTTATCTGTGTAAAATATTGATTGATTTGAGCAAGAAATTGTGCAATTATAGCATATATTTCAAGCTCATTAACCTGTTTAAGGGGCAGTCCATATTTTACTATAGACAGGGATAAATAGTAATCCTTGTGTCTGTCCATTTATCTGTCTTTCCACCCAACACAATCTTGTTAGTGACACTTGTCCCCTAGTTTTTGATGGGTTGCCATGAAACTTGTTAAGTACTATGGTCATCACCTAAAGATGCATAGGTCATAAAATCACTTTGCTCCCAGAGTTTATTAGAGTTATGGCCCATTTTATGTTGTAGCTTAATACTTTGTATGGAACAATCTCATTAGCACAACTAATTCTGCAGCGATGGTTTGCCATGAAACTTGTTGTGTTTGCAAAACACAAGCTCATTTGAACAACTTGTTCCACACTTGGCTCCTGTGATTTCTGTTAGAGTTATTGCCCTGCATATTCTGCTGATGAATGCACTGTACTACAGAATCTGGTGAAAGCACTTGTCTTGCAGTATTTTTTGGAATGTAGTAAAACTAAATCTTGTTATGGTCATCATTTAAAGATGAAAATATTGACAAAACTTTGTTCTCCCTTGATTCTTTTGAAGACTTGTTGGCCTTTTTTTGAATTACAGCTGGATGCAGTGTAGACAGAACTTTAGGAATACAACTACTCTTGCAGTTTTTAGCAGATTGCTGTTACATTTATTGTATATTATAGTCATCATCGAAAGATATGCTTGTTGAACAGTTATTGAACTCAAAAGATTTCACCAGAGTTATGCCCCTTTTTTGTTCAAAACCTTAAATGCCTTGAGATCTGTGTTTACCTGTAGGTATTATATCACAGCAAAACATGGGATTCTGATGCTTATATTTGTAAATCCTGTTATAACAATGATTATCAAAGAAAAATCATTTGATGACACATTATTGTACTTCCTTCATTTTCTGTTTTACAGACTCCAAGGCCCACAGCTGAAGCTGTCACTGTGTCAGTCAAAACTCAGAAGAGCTCATCACACTTGAAAGTTTCTTCTCAAATAAGTCAACGAAACCGACCAACTTCAGCACGAGCTTCCACTACCCCACGACCTGAGTCTGTGAAGGGCAGACCCAGTTCCAGGCCTCAGTCTGCCCGACCCACACATTCCTCCAGAACTACTCCTGCCCCATCTGAACCCCAAATGCATGAGGAGGTCCATGGGGAAACAGAACTAGAGATTGATGATGATGCAATAGAGGTGCCTTTAGTTGATCTGCAGGTGCAGTAAGGGACCTTCCATAGGAAAAAGCAGTTAGTCAACAATTAAAAGATATTGTTTACAAAAAAGATGTTTGTATACTTAAGGTTTCAGAACATTGCAAGTATTGATTAAATCAAGAACCAATTTAATGTCTTCAATGATATATAGCCTGTGATCTAATTTGTATGTAGTCATTTTTGTAAGTTATAATTTGAGATATAGTTCATTTTTTTATTGTTTCTGTTACAACATTTCAGCAAAGATTTAATTTGAAACTAATTTCAGTTGTTATTAGTTTAAAAAACTTTTAATATAATCTTAAATACCATATTACAAACAATTCTTCAAGTCTGCTATATTATTTTTCTTTTATCAGAGGCATGTGCCTGCAGAACACAAAGTCCAGTAAAATTGCATTTAGATTGTTTTTAGTCATCAATATTTTAAGTTAATATGGAGTGCTGATCATTCCAAATATGAAATATAAGAACTGTCATAATTCTTCTAGGCAGTATTAACTGTTGAGCTAATTTTAATTCTGATAAAATTAAAAATGTAGATGTACATGATTATTTTATTAATTTTATCAACTTGACTTTCAATACACAAGATTTTCACAACATGTCTTTTCACCACTTAATTCCGTCCTTTGAAAGTTATATTTACATTCAAATCTTAAAATTTGAGATGAGTTGAGATGTTCTATAAACACTGTTCAGAATCTACTTATGTATATTCCCTGTTTAGATTGTTTGTATGTTTGCATGCTTTTTTATGAACACATTTGCAGTCTGTATTTATGTATTATTAGTGCTATTTTATAAATTTTGTTGTGGTGGTTGCACTTTTCTAGGTTGATTATCATCATTAAATTCTAACTTGACAGATAGGGAAGTATCATTCTGTTTATATCCATATTCTTGAGTTTGGTTTTCAAATATTAATACTTCCTATAGTGATTTTGCTAAGAGATGTATTTCAGTTTTAATTTATTATATTTTCGTAGATTAAATGGCAAATGATTCTTTAACTTTCTGCAAAATTTGTGTTTTCAAAGTTATAAGCAATCTTGTGCCTTTATTTTTAATGTAAATGCAATTCTGCCACCCACTCGTATATGTGCAACCCTTTTCTCAAAGTGCAATTATTTGTCTACATTGCATAGTTATTGATATATCTACTTACCATGCACTTTTATTATATTCATTTGATGCAAGTGACAAAGTGGCATTGAAGATCTTGGGTATTAAGCTTCATATCACTTCTGGACTACTGCAAAAGTCGCTTCATTTTGTTTTGAAAAAAAAAGAATTTTGTTCCAGTTTCCTTTCAGAATTTGTTTGCATTTTGAGTGATTAAATCTAAATTTTTCATCATAAGTTGGCTGCAGACATCACTTCATCTGTGAACACAATAGATTTCATAGAAATACATATTTGTCCTGCACATTTCTAATTCAGTTCCCATGACCAGTCATTTTGAAGGTCTACAGAGGAAACATTTTTTAACGTATATAGTTTAAACAAAATTGCAGACTTTCTTCTTAGATCAAAATAAAAATAATGATATTTAAAATATTTTCTTCTCAGTCTTTATTATAACATGTCACACTCGTGTACAGAACAAAAGTATTCATTGTGAAAAATTGAAGTAAAAAATAGAAATAAATTTTTTAATTGATTTCTCTGCCACAAAAATGAGAGCAAAGAATAAATTACAGACAATGTATTATAACAGTGGTAAAAATTATTTCTGATTGGCTGAACAAGTCACGTATACCAACAGTAATACAGTATAATAGTATCCTCCAAGTGATTTCAGTTCTGCAAAACAGTCTTTTGTGCTTCCATGGGGATTTTTCTATTTCACAATATGAAAGCAATAAAACATTTACAGACTTCTGTTTCACATTGTTTTTTGAGCTGTGTCCTGTGCTTTACATTGGCTAATATATATTTTACAGTTCAATCAAACAAGGTACTGAGCAAACCAAAAGCATGTAATTGTTCAGTATTCAGTTATCCTGGTAATTTTATTGTTGAGCTGATGATAGTGGGAAAGGAAGACATCACAGTCACTTGTCCTGCAATGGTAACATTGATGTCAAAGTATTTGTTTGGGTTTTGATTACGGTTTTCCATTTTGCACATATTTTTGAAATCCTCATCCTACTTGGCATGAATTAATATCAAGCTAGGACTATTCATTATGCAATACACTCACTGACTCCTTTGATTTGGGGGTCAAGGCTACAATCAGAGAAAATTTGTAATACAGCATTGGTTAAAAGTCGGAAAAAAATGCAATACAATACTGGTTCAAAGGATGAATCATTGTGAAGGCAAGACAATTATGTGACAGGCTCATTCAACTTTATAACTTGGGGTCAAGGTTACGCATTTTACAGCAATGCTTTGATCATGGGTTTGACATTCAGGCCTTGACCATCTTGTCTGAATAAGTGGTAATAAAAATGCTAATAGTGTGAGCTTTATAGTAGACACTGCATTTGATTTGAGAAATCTGCTATCTTTCCCATTTGGATTATGTGCCATTACGTTCAGCTAAATTATGATATTATAATTTCCAGGGATTAAGTGTTTGACTCACAGTAAATGAATGAACTATAGCAATGTCATGTATGTTCAAAACCTGAGATTCAAAAAGTCACTTTAGAGTTTATGATCATTCTTTGGCAAAACCTCATGTATTGAATTTGAAAGTTTTCTACATTTTCTCTCTAACTGGAAGCAGATATGAAAGGGAATTTACATCTGATGAGAATTAAGTTTAATATCTTGCTTTTGATCAATCTTATTTCTTTTTTATTTGAAATGCAGAGTGTCTGATGTTAATGTTATTAAATGTGATGACAGTTACTTGATTCTGCGAAGTACACACACAGTACATCATTCTGACATTAAATTATTATTTATAGTTACTTTAGTACCTAAGTACACCCACAATACACCGGTCTGGTTAAAATTTGTTGTTTGAAGTTAATTTAGTATCTAAGTGCACCCATAATACACCAGTCTGGTTAAAATTTGTTGTTCATAGTTACTTTAGTAGCTAAATACACCCACAATATACCACTCTGGTTATAATTTGTTGTTTGTAGTTACTTTAGTAACTAAGTACACCCACAATACACCACTCTGGTTATAATTTGTTGTTTGTAGTTACTTTAGTAGCTAAGTACACCCACAATACACCACTCTGGTTATAATTTGTTGTTTGTAGTTACTTTAGTAACTAAGTACACCCACAATACACCACTCTGGTTATAATTTGTTGTTTGTAGTTACTTTAGTAGCTAAATATCTTTGTCAAGATATATATTGTGATGAATCATTGCAGCCTTGGTGCATTATTATCTATCAACAATGAATCTTATGCTCAGTGTATGACTAGTTATATTCCCATCATTGAATTTGTGATTTGCTTTGCTCAGATACAGAAATCCTTGCCAACCCCTTCAACTTGTGCTCATCTTTTTCCCCCGTTTAAAACAAATTCAAATTTTACTGTTTGGATTATAGAAACAGATTTTTAACTAGCATGCACAATGTGTATAATGAATATATAAGAACAGATATATTTTCTAGCTCACATTTTATAAGCTGTAGCAGGACTGTTGTTTTTAATGGAGAATTTTTGTTTTTACTCCCTCTCCTCTTAAATTTATGTGTTGAAATCAATGCTCATCATTGCATAATGTCTTTGTTAGGATAAAATTCACATATTTTGTACGAATATTTGGAATCACTTTGAAAATGTCTGCCACATTTGTCAAAATATCCATGGTAATATTTCAAGCCAGATTTTTATTTATGATCACAGAGAAGAAAATTCTATTTCAGTAACATTTCTTCCATATATTGTATAAAATAAGTTAATTTTTGTGATAAAGGCATTACTGTTAATGATAAATATAATAGTATAGCCCTGATCTATGCAAATTGGGGGTATTAGTCAAAGAGTCTGTGATATGTGATTTTATCGTTTGTTCTTGTGTCTATTTCATTGTCTGTCAACTTGAATGTTTTCTTGTTCATTTCTTATTTAAATAATACAGTATTAATGCAAAGAAATCTGGCTGCAAAATGTACCAACTGTTGTTAAAGTTTCTGACTGAATATAATGACTGTTTTTCTTTTAATGTTTAGAATATTTATCCATTGGAAAAATACTTGTAAGCACAAGTAAATGACATAAATGTAATCATAATTTTGTTCAGCAGTCTCTCACTAAAACTAATAAAATTCTGAATATTTAGGCAAGCTCCTGTTGGTACCAAAATAAGTTTTTCCTAAAATATTGAATAACCTGTCAAATTTTCTTTTAAATTTATATTTTTATCTTCTTTTCATGCATAAAAAACCGTTTTTGAGCTATATCCGTCCATTGAGTTGTGTAAACTCAGTTTATATAATCAGTGATATCTTTTTATGAAACATTGATTTTGCTATACCATAGCCACTGCTGTTCTTGTTGAAATACTGATGTGCATATAGTTCTGTTTGTACAATAAATTCTTTTCACAAAATGTTCTTGCTTTCTTCCAGTGATGTATTCAGCTGCTTTCATTCCAAGTTACATTTAAGTTTCAGAAAAAACAGAAACTTGACATATTATCTAAAAAGAGTTCATTTCACTATAATGAATGATGTATTTTGGACCATTTTATTTATTCAGTGGAAAGTAAAGACAGCTCCTGATGTTCTAGAATTGAGTAGGAAGTAAACATTATTCATGTATTCCTTATATAAATCTTGTACTATATGCCAATAATCAAAACAGTTTGGTCTACTTTTAACATTGGAAAATTTCTTTCTCTTGTACAACTTTCAACATGTATGCAAATTCAGGTCACTATGACTTATGGGTTATTAATATTCCCCGACTACAATATTTCATGTTGGGTAAATTTCAATGGGCAGTTATTTTCATCTGTGTGCTTTCTTTCAATAATGTCATGCCAATATATGTGGGACACTTGGTGAGATATTGTTCATCTCTCTTTTGCCCAAGGATTCTTCAGTCTTGTTTGTAGATTGAAATGCACAAGACATCATTACTGTGTTCCCATCATTGTGACAGAATTTGTGGATTTTAGGGTTATTGTGACCTTCTTTTACCAAATGTAGGATGTTACAGCAGTGTTGTCTCAATAAGCACTGATGAGGAAACATCTTGTTGCAGGAACATTTGAAGTATTATTAGCTCATCTGGCCACCTGGCAATGTCAGTTCATGGTATGACCCATTTTTGGTTTGAGTATGTCATCCATCAACAATTGCTATTTCAACTTCTTACAAGCTGCTAGACCAGTTGTAGCCAAACTTGGCATAGAGCCATCTGGCATAAAACCTTTTAAAGATTGTATCCTAATGATACTGATCCATCATCGAATATGGCCAGTAGTACTTGTATAAATATTGTTTTAAACAACTTCTCAAAAACTGCTAAACAGAATTAGATCAGATTTTAAAATATAGAGTATGATGACCTTTAAAGTTTGTACAAATGATGCCAGTCCTCAATCAAATATGGTCACCATTACCAAAAATAGGAATACGTCTCTCATCCATCAACAGTTGCTATTTTCTACTTCTTATTAAAAACCAACAGACCAATTTCAGCTGAACTGGCTAAGACCATTATGGCATAAGTCCTTTCAGATTATGTAAATGATGCTGATCTGGCATCAATATGGACACCATTACTAAAAATAGAAAACTCTTTAAACAACTTCTTCTAACTAAAAATTACTGAAGAGATTTACAAAAAGCATCCTGGCTTGAAGACCATTGAGATTTTTACAAATGATGCTGATATCCTATCAAATATAGCCAATGTAATGACAAAGCAAATTCCAATATTCAAATATTTATCCCCCACTTTTGGTGGTGAAGTCATAAAAGCTCACAATATTGAAATCTGACTATGACCTTTACTGGGCAGGCATTGAAAGAACCAGATTTATTTGCCCCGTTGTAAACAGTATCATAGAAAAGTGCAGAAAAGGGGTAAAAATACTTATCCTTGGCTGTCATACATGAGAATCCATCAAACTGAGAAGTATTAAATGTACCAGTGTTTATTACAGTAACTCAGTCGTTACAAAGCAGAAACAAAAGAAACCTTAAAATAGTGACCTTGACCATGACAATGGGCCATCATATGTGCAAAGCAACACAAAACTTCCTGTGACATTATATAAGTATAACTAGCTTTATCTGTTTATCTTAAAGAGCTGTTCTGTTAAAAAGCAAAAGGCAAAGGTTAATGAAACCTAAACTATTGATTTGTGACCTTAAAAATAAAACACACCTTTAGTGCTGATAGATACCTTTTTTAAAAGTTTCATCCCTTTATCTTCAATGGTTCTAAAATTAACGAGTGGAAAGTAAAGTGTAATAGAAAAATTGGACATGTAAAAACATTACATTGAGCATGACAATAGGACTCCCAATACACACCTGCTAATGACAATATCTTAAAGTTTTAAAACTATAGAGTGAACAAGGAAGTGTGTTGGAAAACATAAAATATTGAGCTGTGACATTGACCTCAAAGATGGGACCCCAAGGTCAAATGCAACAGACTTTCCAGTGATGATGTATAAGTATGCCAGGTTTCATGCCTAATCTCCAATGGCTTGAAAATTACAGAGCAGAAAGGAAAAGGACATTGAAAACCTAAAATATTGAGCCATGACCCTAACCTTAAAGATATAATCACTAATATGGTATGCAACATGCCTTTTAGTGATATTGTTTGAGTATATCAAGTTTCAACCCTTAATTAAGTGGCTTTAAAGTTTTGAGTGGAAAATATATATGATGGAAAAAAATAAAATATTGATCTATGAGCTTCACTTTAAAGGTAGCAATCTCAATCTGGTATGTGCCACACCTTTTGCAATTAAGAATAAGTATACCACATTTCACCCTCAGCCTCAAACTGTTTTAAGTTAGAGTAATAAGAGAAGTAATAAAAATGTAAATTGAGCCATGACCTTGACCTTGAAGACATGGTCCTCACTATGATACATGACGCACCTGATGATGATGTATTTTTTTTCACCCCTTTGTCTAAAATGTCTTAAAATCATAGAGAAGAAGGGAATATGTGATAGATGGACAAATGGAAGCACATACTATTTCTCTTGCTTTTCTTTGAAAAGGTAGGGGTACAAAATAGAAAAATATTTAAGTAACTTCACCAAAATTGAGTAATAGAATATGGATAAGCTTGACAGAAAGCATCCTGGCATAAAGTCCTTCAATCTTAAACATATGATACTGATTTTTCATCACATATGGATGCTGTTACTAAACACAGATAAACCTTTAAATAACACTCTTTCAAAACCACTGAATAGAATTCAGACACGCTTGACAGAAAGCATCCTGGCATAAAGACCTATAACTGTTACTCAAATGATGCCAATCTGCTGACGGATATGGCTTCCATTATTAAAGTACAAAAACATTTACAGAACTTTATCAACATAAAAAACAAAAAAACAGTAAACAGAATTTGTCCAACTTTGACACAAAAGTGTCCTGGCATTATGGCCTTTCAGTATAAGACAAAAAATGATCTTGATGTGCGGTCAAAATGAATGAAGATAAATAGTAAAACAATCGTTGTCATAATACATGAAATCAACAGCTTTGGAGTAATTTCAACAGAAAGCATCCTACTGACACAAATTTCTTTGCCAACTGCTCTTGCATTAGGCACTTAAACTGATGTCAACTGGTTGTTGTTGTTGTTGTGGGGCTTAATGCCATTTTTCAGCACACGATAGGCTATACATGGCGGCTAGTATTAATGGTGGAGGAAGAAACCGGGAAATCCCCGGAAAGAATCACCGACCCATGAGAAGCTACTGGCAAGCTTTCTCACATATCCACATTCGCCGAATCCTAGACTCGAACCCACGCAGACAGAGGTGAGATGGTAGTGATCCGTAACGAAGAGTGCTTTAGACCACTCGGCCACTCGGGGCCCCGATGTCAACTGGTGAGTGATCACAGGACTACTTTGGATGCTTGTCTTTAAACTGAAGACAATAAGGTCTCCTGGATCTTTTTGCAATAGCTGATTAGGATCTATGCTTCCCAAGGATAGGTTTTGCAATGTATTTAGTTGTATTTAACACCAAATGCAAAAGCTAACACCCAGATCTGCAGGGTTTACAGTCTTTACTTGAAAATCACAGTGTTCCCACACCTGTTCAGGGAGCCATAAAGGTGTAATGAATTATAGGTCAGGTGACTTTGTACTGGAAAACATTATAAGCAACACTATGTGAATAAACAGCCATGTTATTGACAGAACTACAGTATGAAAGAGTATGTTAATGTCTTATAGGAAGTCAAGAACTACAATTTAGTGAAGAAATTTAGAAGCCAATTTTTAAAAAAATTTACCTGTACTAAACTATTGACCTATTTACCTATAAAAAATTTACCTATACATGCTCAAGAATCTCTTCACAATCCTCAGTTTTTAAGAATCTATTGCTATCATAAGACCATTTTGCCCCCTGAGTCATATAAACCTAGTCTATTGTATCTGCATTAGCACATGAGCACATAGACTGATCTAACCTTCCTTTTAATCACAGATTGAAATTTTTAAAAAATGGGATAAAAACAGACTGTCTAGTGGTGCTTCATTGTGACATTATTGGTATAGTGTGACATCTAATATGTGCTACCTTGTAATGTCAGCCTTGTGCCCAGTCTGCAAGTAAAGAATTCCTGACTTTCTCCTCATCTGTATTGTGTAACATTTTCTGCACTAAAACCATTGTTAAAAAAAACATTAAAAGAGTCCATATATATTGCTTTGCTGTTATCAAAGTGTACAGGTTTTTTTTGGGGGGGGGTACCAATAAATTTTCACTGTTGCAGCAATGAGCTTAGTCTGCCAAAGGGAGGTAACCCATCATGAGGAGTATTTAATTTATGTAGCTCAGAAAATCAGTGGCCAATTGAAAATGTAAAAGTACACTAAGAACATTTTATCGGCCAAGTAAATCTTAGTATTGCTTCTGGAGCAAAACAAATGCTGAGTTTTAATTGGTCATATCTAGGAACAATTTCAAAATGAAGTCAGTTGAACAATGCTTTACTTCTGTTGCAAACTGATGCCAATCCATCCATGCATGATGCCCATATCTGTGTTATATTGTGGACTGTATATATAGGGGTACCTTAGAGTAAGGACCTACTATATGTAGTTCAGGCAGCATCAACCATGATCAGCTGCATTATTAAACATTGTCATATCAGAATCAAAGCCTTTTGCAACTGTAAGTGCGTAACATAACAGCAAATAAAACAATACTTTTTTTCAATCTGATACACCTGCCCATCTTTAATTATTACCAATCAAGGTCAGTTTTGAAGTGCAAAGAAGCAGCTCTTTTTCTAAAATGAAGGTACAGTAATCTCTCATCGTTAATGTGGTTCATGGAAATCACACAAGAGCATTACATCAAATTTGGCCACTTTATAATGAATCATGCTTTAAATAGGTTACATAATGATGTTAAAACACAGTATATTTGATTCTCTTTAGATATAAAATGAAAATCAGGTGAAATATATTGGGTAGCTAAGATTGAATTAAAATGGGATGATTTAATGGGATTTAATACTCAGGACTGCATTTTATGATGGATTCAGGAATACTGATGGCTACATGGCAAAGAACCACTGTGATCATGTTGTGCTTTAATGATAAGGTTGGTAAAATGTGTGTACTGTATTATACATTCAAGTGTACTGTCTATACTTGCTTATAAGATGAGCCCAGCTGCAAACTGTACAGATCTCTATCTGCCATTGCATAAAGTACTGGCAGATCTGGATCTATGCAGTTTGTTTGGAGTAATCAGTAGAACAAACAGCATGGACTCATTATGCTATGGTAGATCAGTATCTTTGTTGCTTGCAGTTTTACTCAGCTTATAAGCGAGTATATATGGTAATATCTGCACTTGCCTTGACAAGTGTATACTCCTCTTTGGTCAAAAACCACATATAAATTATCCACTTCTAAATGTGCATCTCTCTATCTTAGCACGCTAGAGGGTCGGAATCAGCTGCTAAAATCTGACAAGACATCACAATTTTCTTGTATCCTGCTACCCACATGATGTTGTCCAGTTACACTTTAACTTTATGAGATTAATAATTCTCAAAAACTGATATTATATGTATTTTATAATGTTAGATCATTTTAAACCTCCAGAGTGGAGAGCTTTCAACAAAGACAACAAAACCTATATTCCATTAAAAATTTATTATTCATCATATATTGCCCAAATTTCATCAAAATACATTATATTAAAAGCATAAACAAGTTTTAAAACAAAAGAATGCTTGATTTTCAAAAATAATGGCAATAATTTATTAGGTATCACATTTTTCCAAACTTATATTTAAAAAATATATGACAAATATAGATATAAAAGCAACAATTCCTGAAAATATTAGCTATAAATTATCTTCATCATCACAGTTTAAAATTTGTCAGCATATAATTGTACAGTTTTGCAAGTTTGAAGACCCAACTTTCAGTTTAAGACACGACTTAGAGCAGTTGAAAAAGTTAAAACAAAAACAAAAACAATTTAAAGTTCATTATTTTCACTTGTATGAAAAATACTGAAAATAGAAAGGTAGCAACCACAACAAAAAGGTCATTATTTTAAAAAAAAAGGAATGTGCTGCAATGTTCAGAAAAATATAAAGAATAAAATATACTTGAATTGTAGCTGTTCATGTACAATGGACATAGAACAGCAAAGAGCACAAACCCCACTCTGCCATTGTATAATGCACCAGTATGTCAGGGTCTTCACTGTTCATTCTACATGTGACTCCAAAACAAACTGCTGACACATTATGTAATGGCAAATCTGGGTCTGTGGTGTACACAGATGAGTGTGTAAATGTTTTGTGATCATGCAGCAAAAAATTCAAAATCAATAAAAACTTTTTTTGTGCATTCATAATTTAATTTCTTTTTCCATGATAAAAAATGACATAGTTTTGTATAAATAAATAATGAGACAAAGAAATTAATAAACAGCATATTTTATAAAGTCTTTAAATATGAAAGATTCTTTCTTATTTATTGTATAGAATGACCACACTATGCTGGATACCATATCTTAGATACAATTTTATGTCTTATGGTAAAATAATTGGATGATTTCACTATTTGGAATAAGAAATTTCTAATAAATTTTAAAACAATGCCATGAAAATAGGCCATTGTGACCATCTTTTGCAAAACAATAGACTGGTTAGATTTTGTGATATATATTGAAGGGGGAAGGGAGCATTGGGCAAATAGAAGCTATCAACCTAGACTTTGTCATCATAAAATTATGACAAAATTTAAATAATACCAATATTGCTTCAAAACCAATTATAAAATTCTAAAAAGTATACAAAGAGTAAGACACATCAACCTTTTTATCACAGGCATACAATATATTACATTAGCTCAATGTAAGCCAGTCACTAACTAGAGTAGTGTTGCTGCATTAAATGAACTTATTAATTGTGCAAAGCAGTTAAACAATAATTTTTTATTCAAACAGAACAATTTTGGATATATAATATTATGAAAGTGAAAATCAATAAATTAAATTTATCAAGCAACTAAGTATATTTTGAGCAAAATACCTCCTGTAATTGGCAAGCTAACCTGCACAAAGTATGTCAGTGAGTAATTTGTTCACAAAATTATTGAGGTTACATCAGTTTTCTAGAGCAGAAAGCCTGCACAGTTGATATACAGGTCAGTTTTTAAGGTATATTATTAATATTAATAAATAAACACAGGTAAGACATTTAAGAAAGATTATGATTATCTGCTTATTATCTAATTGTGATTATTATTCAGTTGTATAATTTATCCATAATACATTTTTTCTTGTTATTTTTTAATTAAATCCCCCAGCTCTATTAAACAAGCATCTGGCTTCACATTTGATTGTTGTTGTTGTTGTAGGGTTTAACACCATTTTTCAGCACAAGATAGGTTATACATGGCGGCCAGTATAAATGGTAGAGGAAGAACCTGGGAAAACCTGGGAAAGAACCACTGACCCACGAGGAGTTACTGGCAAGCTTTCTCACATACCCACATTGGTCATTCACATTTGATGCTTTGCCAGTTGAAACTGATAAAACAGTATTCTGAAAGTCTGATTCACTCATTTGATTTTCAAGGGAGAAAACCATTACATATATGCATTTAAGTAGCTATGACTGTCATTTGTCTTCACTCACATGTCAGTCTATCACAATGATGACTTAGGATTGAAGTCCTTACAGGATAAAATTAGTCTGATCAGGGAGTATGAGTCGGTGCCAGAACCTACGCTGAAGAAACTAGGAGAAAAATGTAGCAAAGGAACTTCATGAATTATATGGAGTATTATAGATCATTATTTATAATTCTAATAGATCTATAGCAAAGTTATCATAGTATCTCATTCCTTAAATGCCATCTATACTCGCTTATAAGTAGAGTCAAACTGCAAACAATACAGACCCTGGTCTACATTAGCATAATGCACCTGCAGATCAGGGTCTGTGTTGTTTCTTCTACTGATTACCCATATCAAACTGCACAGACCCAGATCTGCTGGTGCATTATGCAACAGCAGATCTGGGTCTGTGCAGTTGACAGTTGGATTCAACCTATAAGCCAGTATATATGGTATTTCTTGAGATAAACATTGCATTTCTATGTTGAAACACCTGTATTTGTGTGACCAGATGTGCAATCCAATTAAAATAAGATCTCCCCTGTCCTACATGAACATCTGACAGCAATTGCTTAGGGTTCATGTTTTGGTGACATATGAATTAGCCAGTGGAAATGCAGCTTCAGAAATTTGAAAGTGAATCAAATCATTTGGCACACATTGATGCTCTTCAGTCACACCGCTCAGTCTCCCAGATGTCACTGGGGCCCCGAGTGGCTGAGTGGTCTAAAGTGCTCTCCGTTACGGATCACTGCCATCTCACCTCTGTCTGCGTGGGTTCGAGTCGAAGATTCGGCGAATGTGGATATGTGAGAAAGCTTGCCAGTAGCTTCTCGTGGGTCGGTGGTTCTTTCCACAGATTTCCCGGTTTCTTCCTCCACCATTAATACTGGCCGCCATGTATAGCCTATTGTGTGCTGAAAAATGGCATTAAGCCCCACACCACCACCACCACCCAAATGTCAGGATATAAGACTTCCTCTGATGGGCTGATACAATTAACGATTATGGTAATAACATAGGTCACCAGAACATAACCTCTAAGTGGTCACTATCAGATCTTCATGTAGGACAGTGGAGCTCTGATTTTAATGAGATTGACCAGATGTAATTTTTGAAAGCAAAATACATTGTTCAGCCAAGTTTTTATTCAATGTTAAAATCAGTTTCCATAATTTGTGCACTCCTTTACTCACATACACCAATATTTTCCCACTATTACATTCTCTCTCTCTCTCAAATCACAAACCATATATACTTGCTTTTAAGACAAGTCCAACTGCAAACTGCATAGACTCAGACCTGCCATCACCAAATGCACTGGCAGATCTGGGTCTATGCAGTTTGTTATAAGTAATCAGTAAAACAAACAACACAGACCCTGATCTGCATGCACATTATACTACAGCAGATCAGAATCTTTGTTGTGTGCAGTTTGACTTGGCTTATAAGTGAGTATATATAGTAAGCACTTATTAAAAGACACACCTTTTCATGCATACTAAACCCTCAGTAAACTAAACAAAACCTCTCAAAACTGAACATTAAAATTGGTCCCAAAGGTTTTCAGTTTTGAGGGGTTTCCCTTAGTATATATAACTGGACAGAGCAGACACCATCAGCAATTGAAGAAGCAGACATCATTATTATGTCCTTTAAAACTGAGCTATTAAAAATTGTTATTTTCAATTATGCAGGCATATGATAAATGCTGCCTATTGAGAAAAATTGTAATTTGTTCTGCAGATTGAAATAAAATTGACATTTTGTTGCAGAAGTTTCAGACAATGTTGAGATCAAATACATTTTGTTTCCCTCCTATTGCCATCTATCTTTATTCAGGACAAAGTATTGAAGATCATTTTTGAATTCAAGCTGGAGCTAAAATTTTGTGGTTAAGATATTTTGAGACAGGTGAAGCATGGGTATTCAAATGATCTGTCTTCTGCATTAGCTTTTTAAGCATCTTTCACCTGAATGTTACTCCATAGCATGACAGAGACCATTTGCCATCAAGAGTTAATGTTCTTGGCTACTCTTACTAATATCTGTAATTTTCTTTTACAGTTTTCATTACACATATTGTACTTTGATAAGCTGCCTTCTTAATGCATTACTGGCAAAGCAATCCATCAACCCTACATGGGTTACATTTTTTGCTGGCGAAAATAATTTTGTCTGGCAGTGAAAAAAGGTTTAGGTCTGGTAATGCCACAATTGCATAACCAGTACCCATCATATCTAGCAGCACTAAAGAACTCAGACATGAAGATGTTTCATCATACAGATGTGTTACTTTTCTTTAGCATAAAACTAGATGATGTGGATTGTTTCATCAAGCTTGGTGTTGATAGCTTTGAAATACTTGGTGTAGATTGTTTTGAGCGACTTGGTGTTTTAGATGCTCTTGACTTATCATCTCTTGTAGCAGCACGGCTGCCTGGTACAGTTTTCTTGTTTTCCTGCTGTTCATTGCTTGGAGTTTCGGGACTAGCATAGGAAAAGTCCATGTTAATGAGCTTTTCATCAGTAATATTCTCAGATTTATATCCTTTGCTGAGCATCCTTTGACTCAGTGGCAGGTCCTTTGGTAATTCTGGGTTTTTAACCTCCTGAAAATACAAACACTGACAACTTATGACTTTATTTCACTGTAAATCAGAATGTTTCAGCACATGTGTACATGTCAGATCTGATGATCTTGGTCCATGCAGTTTGGTAGGAGTATTCAGTAGATTCACATAAACCCTGATTGCTGGCACATCATGCACTAAGTAGATCAGGGTATATGTTGTTTGTGGTTGAACCTTACCTGTAAATGGGTATATATGATTTAGCAAACTCTGGCACATTCCCAACATAAACTGTTTTGCAATTCATGACTGAATAAACTAAATCATTGCTATCTTACGCTGTTGTGCAAGTGTCGGCAACCTATGGCATGCATGCCAGCAGTGGCCTGCCAGACACTTTGGAAAGTCATGTGGTATGAGTTGGTGTTTTGTATTGTATGTACTTAAAACAATAATTAAATGAGTGAATATAACTTGGCTGCAGCACTCTACAATTGAGCAGACCTGGCACATCATTTCTAAAAGGTTGCTGATGCCTGCCATAGTAATTAACACAACAGAAGAACCTGATATTCCACAGAACATACACCATCTGCAAGAATCATTTCTTGCCGTTCACTGCATCTGTGTTCTCACTTTGACTTTGTAACAGTGCAGCTGTTATCCTTAGAACCTGTGGAGTATAACATAAATTTAAAACTGTCATTATCTGATCATTTTTCATGCAATTCTAATGACATTTTCTGTGGTTTGTCTGAAAATTCTCTGAAATTAGAAGGCTTTATTTTCATTTTTATTTTAATTACTGAGTGTGTATAGTCAACAAGTATCTTACTTGTTTGAAACAGAACAATAATTAAACTTACTGGAGTAGACAGTGCCTGGAAGGGTGAACATAGTTTTCCATACTGTTGTGTTTTCTTCATTGTAATCCCACCATAGTTCTCCCTGCGGTCTCTCCTGTCCTGTTGCTTGCGACTGAGCTCTTTTTCCACTTTAGTTCCAAGAAATGTCTGAAAAGCATTGAATATAACATTCACAAGATGTTAGGGCCTCCAAATTTGTTTTGGCACAAATAATGGCAAAGACAACAGAGAAATTCCACAAATATCAGTACATATATTTTTCCCCTAAAACTATCAATATCTACAGATTGGATTATCAATTATGAACTGTCATAATATTGTATTATTATCTTTTATGTGGGAAGGCAAATTTACATGGATTTAATATTCACTGCAAACCATAAATATGAAGACCATGCAAACAATGATCTCTGTGAGGATGTCTTCTCCCAATCAATGAATTTAAAATACAAATGAAAAATGTCTTTTTTAAAAAACATACAAATTTCAAAAAGATAAATTAGTTAAACATATTTATATTCTAGACAAAAAGAAAAGAAACTTAGTGTGAATCTCAGATATAACATAAAGCTGTATCACAAATTCCAAAGGATCCCTTAGAAATCTAACTGCCAGCTGAATGTGAACAATATGTAACTGGTACACCGTATGAATAACTTGACAACAGTCCATCCAGACAAGTGGATTACATAGGTAATTTTCACTATTTAACATACACAATATCAAATCTTTATAATTAATATACATGATATCAAATCTTTATAAATTAATATACACAATATCAAATCTATACAAATTTAAATCCATAATATCATTTCTGTATAATGATGATATTGCTAATCTGATTTTCAGGCATTTTTTTATCATATAAATAGTTGTGTCAATCACAAGGATCATTTTGGAAAATTAAAATGTTCATTTTCAATTAATATTTTTTACTAAAGATAACACCAAGAATTTTATATTTTTACAAGAGTCAATTGTTGAAAGAACTATTTACATATTTGTGGATAATAGATTTATTACATTAGCAAGATGATAGTGTGAGCTTTGGAAATGTACATGCATTACTCAGTAAATGTATGATGTTAAGCAGCAATTGCTTTGCATTTATGCAGTCCTGGATTTAAACCCCAGCTCCTAAATATGAAAATATGTCTGCCTTGGAAACAAAGCTAGTGCTATTCTCTGAGTTCTCTAACTTTCCACAACTTCGAAGACCACCCACAACTACATCTAAACCATTCAAGAATACTAACAACTGTATATACTTGCATAAAAGTTTGGTCCAACTTCAACAATAGAGACCTTGATCTGCTGTCACATAATATGCTGGCAGATTAGGGTCTATGTTGTTTGTTCTACTGATTACCCCTAACAAACTGCATAGGCCCAGATCTATCTGTGAATTATGTGATGGGAAATTTATGTCTATACAGTTTGCTATTGGATCCAACTTATATGTGAGTACATACAGTGTAGTAATGTCATTAGAACTTGTACAATGGATGCAAAATATATTAAAGAGATCACATGCAATATTCTCAAGAGAGCTGAGCATGAGAAATATGAAAAGTTAAAATTTGGCTGTTGTGGACATTTATAAAAAATATTTGATGGATAAAACAATGTAGTATGACTGTTCAAAAGGTCATGACAAATTACCCAATTTTGCTAACTTTATCAAGCTTGCCATATGAGCAAAATACAAAATGTGTGACTCTATTAAGCAGCTAGCAAAGTTATGATGAAATGTTCTAAGTCCGCATGCCTAAAGGCTGAATCTGTGAAATTTAATTCATGCAAATTTATGATCAGGTTTCACCACATGGAATTGTGAAAGGATGACTGCAAAGCATGTACATTATTTCTAAATTGGATTGATCTCATGTTTTCCAACTGATATGCCATAAAACACACAAAATAGCAGGAGTTTCTCTCTTTTTATAGATAAACCACAGATTATTATATTTCTTTCCCATCTCCCAACTTAAGATTGTGGAATAACACAATTTTACAGTTTATAACAGTCTTTTGCCGTGGAATCAATTTAGCAATTAAAATGGTGAAATCACCATGAAACTCAGAAAAAATGCATTTATAACATGTAGCAAACAGACCTGATCTCTCCTTCATAAAACTGTATTTAATCCAAATTTTAACATCTTACTTTAAATTTACAAATCCAGCCCTTTAATTGGTCAGGTTATTTTCAATAAAGTTTTGGAGTTTAGTAAAATTTTATGATGGTGGATTCAGATATCCGATAATGCACCAGAGATATGGATATACACTAATTGCTCTGCTTATAAGTCAGAGTAAGCATGGTAAACCATGTTTTAGTGGCAGATTATGTAACAGTGTATTAGGGTCTATGCTCTATATATAGTTTGGTGCTTATTTTGCATGGAAAAATATTGAAAAATCAAAAACAACTTTTAAATCAATATTGCACAACTGATACAAAATTGGCAAGGAAAATAAAATCTGAATTAATTTAAATTGTTTCCTTAATTTGATCCAGAACACAGAATTTCTCAGTAAACTTTATAAATTATTTTTGGAGTTTCATTGAACACAATTAAGCAAATTGTTACAATATTAATTTATTATCAAATTAAATCTCAGTCCATTTACAGTAAATGTTTTCTGGCAAAACCAACAAGAAGATGCTGTAACAAGAATACTACCTTAGATCGGTCAGGCCTGATGGTGCCAAGGGAAAAAGTTTGAGATCGTAATTTAAGTTGAAGGTTTGTAAACCCATTTTCCACAATAATCTCCTCCTCTTCATTCATGTGCTGTTTGTGGGAAAAGAGAAACAAAAAGCCATGCATACCAAAACCATAGAAAACACATGTGCAAAAATAACACTGCTCCCTCTTCACTTAACACTTGCAATTAATCTATGCTTTGGTGGGGAAAGAACTATTTACAGTTTAATCTTTTTAATCTGACAAGCAATTACCAGTCGAATTCTAAATGGTTTCACTGCAGTTAGATATCTAATCTACTTGCATATATTAGACTCCCTGCTGGGAACAGTACACATTCTGATCTGCAATGGCATAAAGACTGGCAGGCCAAGATCTAAACTGTTTTGTTCCATGTGTAAAGTGTATATCTTGATATATGGTGTATGATGTAATGACAGAACATCTGAATGAAGTGCATTACACATGAGCAAATACAGTCAACAGATATTATATTAGTGAAAAGCAATTACCAGGTGACAGTTTCCATCATTACATCATATGAACACAAAGGTCAAATGATTCAAAAGGATCAGGTCAGGACACATGCCCTAAACTAAAAGACCAAGACCTGGTAGTGGCAAATGAGTCTGATGGTGATGCAGAAGACAAGAATTAGAATCCTGATTGCAGGATTGTGCTCTATCCCATTACAAACAAAAGATCTGTGAAATTAAAATGAAAGGACATGTATAATGAATTTGAAGGTGTGCCCAGCAAAAAGTCAATATATGCAGAAATATCTAATAATAATAATAATACATAAAATGAAATAAGATAAAATCCAAACATTAATTCAGTAAATTAAATTGGATTCTTACAGTTGGAATTGCAAGAGGGAGCAGTTAAAATGTGCATACAAACACAGACCTGCCAGCTTGAACTTGCATATTTTATTTATTTTCCAATGGGTGAATTCACAGGCAAACTACCATCAGTACTCGCTTATAAGATGAGTTCAACTGGAATCTGCAGAGACCCAGATCTGCTGTCACATAATGTGCTGGCAGATCTTGGTCTGTGCAGTTTAGTAGAAGTTAGCAGAACAAACAACATAGACCCTTATTTGTGGGCGCATAATGCTACAGCAAATCAGGATCTTTGTTTTTTGCTGTTTGACTCAACTTATGAGCGAGTATATATGGTAATTTTGTAAAACGTGTATCTGTGCATACATTTAACTCTGGACAGTATAGACCCAGATCTCCTGTCACATATAGTTCCATCAGTTCTAAGTCTGTCCTGTTTGCTTGAAATTTTAATTAAGACAAACAGTAAAAACCCTGATCTATTGGCACATTGTGTAACAGCAAATCAAGTTCTACATTGTTAGCAGTTGGTTGCATACTGCACACATGCTATGACAGTATCATTCTTATATATATATATATATATATATATATATATATATATATATATATATATATATTTCAAAATATGCAGTTAAAAATGTCAATAAGGGACTATCAAGGAACAGGACAATTTTCTCCCATAATACATGCATCCTTTTTATGGTAAAGCCTCCCAGGAAACCTCTTTCTTTACATGAAAATTAATATACATCTCTCCTATAATAACTGATAGATTCTAAAAAAATTTACAAGACCATGGACTGATGTCTCACCTGCCCTACTGTGGCACAGTTTACAAACCTTGCTGCACAGTGACAAGATTAAAAAATGTTGGTGACTGTGATCTACTTTTGCCCATGGTGAAAAGTATCCCACTAGAATCAACAAAAAGTTATCTGTTACCTTTATCAACTGAGTGAAGTTATAAAAGCATATCATTGAAACATCACATTAAGTTTTTGACAAGTTTTGCTTGGCCATACTTTGACTATTGCAGTATTTTATTGGATATTTTATTTACTAGTACAAATCTACAAACACTGTTGAAATACCTGGCACTCCATTCAACATCAGTTTTGAAGCAATAGAATAGATAAGAATTGCATGTATACATGAGTATACATTTCTCAGAAAAGTAAAAATCATGTATAAAATATCCAACAATTAAGCTTCTGAGTATCCACATTACCATATATACTCAATTGTCAGTCAAGTCAAACTGCAAACAACAAATATCCTGATCTGCCATAGCATAATTCACATGTAGATCTAGGTCTATGTTGTTTGTTCCACTGATTACTCCTAACAAACTGCACAGACCCAGATCTGCCAGTTCATTATGCCTGGGCAGATCAGGATCTTTGTTGTTTGCAATTGGACTCACCTTATAAGCAAGTATATACAGTGTCTATTTAACTGGAGCAGGGCAATAAAATATTCCTAATCTGAGGTTCACTGTGCAAATAAATTCTCAAAAAAACTACTCAAATAATCACCAAACTCTAAAATATGCTTTCAATAATTAGGTGTAAATGTTTGAAATAATATTTCAAAGGTAATTAAACAGGCTCAAACTACACAATCCTTTCATTAAAGAAGGATTGCTTGGATTTTAATAAGAGTTAAATATTCAGTGTCCATCATTTTCTACTGGCATTTCCATGTTAAATCTGATGTAATCAATGGAGCATAAAAAGTAGGTTACTGTGACCTACATTTGCCTGAGATGAGCAGAACTCTCCATGACAAATACACCCATTAAGCTTATGACCGTACATGCAAATGTCTGAGAAACCGAACAAAATGCAAAACTTGATAATGAGGTATATATATGAGGAATTCCCTAAGGGATTACTAAAAATGTTCCTTATTGAACAGGTCTCCTATACATTAAGGGGTCATCTAAGGTGGGTTTCAATGTGTGTGCAAATATAAAATTTTGCAAATACATCATTAAAATGTCCAAAGTTCCTATTTATAATTTAATTTTACTTATATTCATGAAGAAATATCATTGGATGGAGAAAAATCTATACATATTTGAATATGGCAGGTGTGCAAACAACAGGTTACCATGATCCAAAAAAGGTAAGGATTGGGTTACAAAAAATAACAAAAATACATGTATCATGCACTATTCCCCAAATGTTTGCAAAGTTAGGTCATAAACATGACAACTTTTAAAAATGAGTTTAAATTACAATTAGAGTTTTCAAATTTCAGTTTGTTTCCAGTTACAGACTTGTGTCTGCTTTATATATTTAGGTTATTAAAATGTGTTGGGAACAAACTCCCAAAGCTGAATATATCTGTCCTGAAGGTTCTTTATTTGTTTGTTAATAAATATCTTTTCACATATGTAATAACTACTGGTACAAAAGAAAACAATGGCTTAATGCAATATTCACAACAAAAATAAAAAATATGATTGACAGAGTCAACATTTTTCATTTTTAATAAGTCTGCCCTCACATTGATAACCAACTTTGTATCTATGCATTAAAGGTCTACTAGTGTGCTCACACAACTTTTGTTTATATGATAAATTTAATCTTCTAGATGTGATTTTTAAAGGTATTATGTCAAATACCTCATCATTAATGAAAATAATGACCACAAAACATCAATTTTTTTATCACACAAGGAAAAACACTCCTAGCCAATTTTGCTCTCAGCAATTTCCGTAAGACAAAGCGGAAGTGACGTGATGTAGGGAGCTGTGCATTTCTACTTTCGTTGTTAGTTGCATTCAGTAGATGGTACCGTGCATTATCCGACCAGTGACATGCAAGATGGTCTGCAGTAACCATTTGAGAGACAACAATTTCGATAGTGTCTATAAAATTAAAGAGTCACTTGGTATTACATCCATCAGACGACTCCTGCCAAATGCAGTACCATGCGTGTTTTCTCACCATATAACTGAGTCCATGAACACCAGATCAACAAAAACCAAGGGTTACGGCAGGGCTAACAACATGTAGACTGAGAGAAGCTTGTACAGAAGCAAGAGGTAGCAAGGGTAAAATATTTATACATCTTTATCTTGCTATATTATTGGTTGTCAGCCCCTACTCCTCGCCACAAATATACCTAGCAAAAGAACGATCAATGGGAGAGGGCAATTTTAGGGGGAGGCCATTTGCAAACCCTAATAGCCCCACCCCTACCCCCCAAAATGAATCCTGCTTTACCATGATGAGCGTGTGTGTGTGTGTGTGT